>CM026201.1:15444976-15530776 GCA_014839995.1 Xenentodon cancila | reverse complement strand
TGGTACGAGACTGGTCCTGGTATTAGACTGATCCTGGTACTAGACCGGTCCTGGTACTAGACCGGTATTAGACTGGTCCTGGTACGAGACAGGTCCTGGTACTGGACTCTCTAAAACAAGGACCAGTCTTGCGCGGTAAAACAAAAAAAAAAACAAAACAATTACTCATGTCTCAGTAGCTTGTGGAAGCAAACCTTAGACTGGTCCTGGTACTAGACCGGTCCTGGTATTAGACCGGTCCTGGTACTAGACCGGTCCTGGTATTAGTCCAGTGCTAATATGGAGTGTTTTCTGTGTGGGCCACCTGAAGCCGAACGCTCACCCCGGGTTTACTTGTGACGGTCCTGCAAGTCAGGACGTAGTCTTTGAAACTGAATAAATTTAGATGTTGCACATCTCCAGCAGGCCACCCCAAAACTGATTTTGGTCGCTCCCTTTTTTATCCACAGTACTTTCTTTCTTACATTACTGACTCCTGAATACTCTGAAATTGGAATTTTTCCTCTCCTTGTCAGCGTTAGCGTGCGTGTTCTAGACAGGTGATCAAATCAATGTGAAGATTTAATGTGAAGAACATCTTATAAATGTTATATCAAAGTGCCGTGTTTTGAACTGGATTATAATTGGACTGAATTTGACTGTGTTTACCTGGACTTGTTCACCCTCAATGAATGGGGCTCCGAGGTGACTTTTACTTTTGGCATCAGTGCCATGTGAATCAAACCAAATGAATAATATTTCTCCAACCAAACTAATTCTGCATGAGACATTAAAAAAAAAAAAAAAAAAGTACTGTACTCACAGAACAACTTCTTGTATGTGTTTGTAATTGATTTCCCTTTGAAGAGATGCGCTGGCCATGTGTGGTAGGAGATAAATGATGCCATAGAGTGAAGATAAAAGAAAGCTGCAGGTTTCAGTCCAAAGGCTCTTCTCAGACATCCCTGTTTACTCAGAGTCTTCAAGTACTGTACCAGTCGTAGGAAGAGTGAGACTTATCTGATAAATCTCTAAGCCACTAAATAAACAACAAATAAAAACTCAATCTAACTGCAGCTGGAGAGAGATGCCTGTGGTCTTTGCACAAGTAAACACACAACTGTCCAACTTTATCCTTGGCCATCTTATAAAAATCTTAACATTCCAGGCATGTTTCCTTGACAAACGTGATAAACACTCCCCCACCTTTGTTATGGGAATGGTAACCACACTGCAAACCCTGTTTACCTAAAGAAAACACAGCTGCCATGTACACAGCTGCTGTGAAATACGTACTTATAAGACTCTGTAGTGAAAATAATATCGAGTCCACACTTAATGTATGACATTTATTTTGCCTCTTTTATGATCAAATACTCATCTTTTATACGTCTTAAATATTTTGAGGCTGTTAGGATCAGTCTGTAAAAGTTTCCACACCACCTTGCTGCACCCTGCATCACTTCAAAGAGGTCAATAAACAATAAACTGTCTGTCTTGTAACAAATTTGTATTTTCCTAAATTTATTCTTGGAAAGCTAAGGAGCGTGTATCGGCACACACCTGTGGTGTGACCTCGTGCGCGTCAGATTGAATCTTTCTTAGTTAGTTCGATTCATTTTTCACAACCGTGGTTTCCACTCCATCCCAAATGCTGCGCCACAATCCATGTGACAGCAGTCAGTGTCATCTTATGTCAGTGTTGGCAGAGTGTCATGTTTCCATGACAACTGGGATAAAGTGAAGAGCTGAAAAGCATAGCGATGCTATGATACTACACGTTTTGACCAAGTGCCGCACATCTACCTTCTGGAGTGAGGCTCATGTGGAACTAAGATGTGCTGCATTTCCTCAACTGGCCGTCGGAGGCTGGCTGAGTCAATCTCTATTTATTATCGCGCTAAAACTACAGAGCATCAATAAACATAGGAAGAGTTTGGTTTCAAGATGCAATAAAAGCCTGTTGTGAGAAAAGTCACGTTCTTGCTAAAACAAGCTCTACATTTACTCTCTATTGAAAGTTTTTCAAAAACACGATATCCACTGTGTTTCGCCGCACGGTTTCTTTACTTTCATTCAAAAACACGACAAATGCCAGTCCTGGTTTTAGACAAAGACTGACACTTCCATTTGACCAATCACAGTGCACCATTCCAAGATGCAAACGGTCACGGCAGAGCACAGTGAAAGATGCAAAAAGAAAGGATGTGCTGAACTTGCTTACTGAAATCGGACCCAGGGATACTGTGCGTGCCTTCTATGATGGAGCGCTCAATGTAAATGATGCCGACAGCCATGAAGATTAACTCTGCCGGTTGTGCCTTTTGAGAGTTCACTGTGAGGCGATTTTGGGAAGTCCGCTCCAGTGCTCCAAATTCAGAATGTCATAATTAGCTGAGCATCCCTTTTGTTTGAAGTTATATTTTTTGCACAGAATTGTTTTGTTTTTTAAAATCACACACAGAAATGTAGCAATTAAAGCATTACTGAAAGAATGAAATTAATACAATTTTTAAAAGATAGTGAGATGATTGTATTTTTTTTTTTTTTTTTTAAATGTAATGTACAATATAAATGATGCTGTTTGGGGTTTTCAATATTATATGTATATTTTATTTGTTATTTATGTTCAGTTTCATGCAGAAATTAGAAATGAGTTTTGATTGATTAAGTGGATTTATTGCATTTTGGGGAAAAACGGGAAAAAAGTTTCTTTGTTTATAAATGCTTAAAATTTAAATATGGATTTGATTTTTTTTATGTTATAACAAAATCATGATGATACTGTATGTTACAGTTTGAAATGGAAAATAAGAATTTCAACACTTTTTAGGAAAAAAAGAAATTCTCCATTTAACAGTTCAGGTTTTATAGCGTTTTTGCAACCAAACATATTTATAACCTGGTTAAAAAAAAAGAAATTGGTTTAAACTTTTTCATTTCATATCCATGACAACTCTGAGGGAGGTGAATGTTTTTATACCACACCAGGAAAATATATACAGCATGAATTTATTTCTAATATCATGCTATAACTTCTTTCTTATAAATTTGCACTTTGTGTTTAAAATGTATTTATTGTGTAGCTTTGAGGGTTTGAGAGTAACGTAATTTCGATTCTCTGTATGTATCTCACATGTGGTAGAATTGACAATAAACTTGACTTTGACTAATATGACTGAGTGACAGCTGGCTCATCCAATGGCTAGCCATTATCACTTCCCTGTCCGTCATCTAGTCGTACACTACCACACTTAAAACAATCAGCCGTTTGTACTAACCCAGCATCGGCCAAACCTGACAGTCTTGTTTGAATGTTAACATGTTAAAATATTACACCGTTAACGTCCGCCGGCAGCTCTGGAGCTATTTTGCTAAAAGAGCTGGTCGCCAAAAAAGTAACTTTGATTGACATGCAGTGGGCGTGCTCTTGTCACCGTCAACATGCGTGTATGAAGAAAAGAGGCGTAAACACCGCTCTTCACGAACCAGTAGGTCACTTGACCTAATGCTTTTGTCTATTGTTTTTTACGCTCTATGGTTTTGACATGAGTTTGCCATTTTCTTCTGCAGACTATAACTTGTATAACTAACTCCAGGCAAACAATACTCAAAAGTCACACTTCATTTACAAACAGCAACGTTTGCAAATAAAGTGTAATTGTTAGCGTTACTTTCTTTAACTATGTTTGTTCATGTGCCCCCTCACTACCCACAATGCACTACCCTGCTGCATTTTTAGCTCAACTATATGGACGCTGCCCGTAACTGGGTAAAATTGAGATCGAGGAGCTTTTATACCAAAAACCATCCAAACACCAAGTTTTTTCAAGGCCAAAAACATCAGATATAATATGACATGTGGTGTAAAAATCAATGTGAACTGAACAACTTTGAGCAACATTCCTGTTTGCAAAACAAACAGCTTTTTTTTTTTTTCAAGGTCTCCCAAACACGATAATTTAATTCTGCCGTAAGAAAAACCAAGACAGATACAGACAGGGAGAGGACAGAGATGTAAGCAAATGCTCTACAGGTGTCATTGGGGTGTTTTTTTACAATGATGAGACTTTTTCACTACCAGACTAGGAAACAGGCTGCTGGCTAATGTTCCTGCTGGAACAAGGTCAGTCTGAAGGACAGGTATGAAGGTGGAGTCACGGAGAGAAAAAAAAAAAAAAAAAAGTTGTAATGTTTTAAAATCAAAGTTTATGTAAATTAAATGATTGCATCATCTGATGTTAACAAGTAATGTTGTCCCCCTCAGTTATGTTACCGCTCTAACTGAAGTCTTTTTCTTCCCATATTGTCTTGAATCAAAGTAGGGAAGTGCTGGAATATGCTCCTGTTAAACAGCTAATTCTACATTCCTGACATTACTACTGTGTTTTCATCAGTGCTCCCCATGACAACCAAGTAAAGGACTTGTTCCTAATCTATATTCTTAATGTGACATTTTCAACACATCCTGGTTTGTGGTAATATTAGGGGCTTTATCCAGGCTTTGGAAAAACCCATCCGCTCTTTCCACATATTCTCTGTTTCTCAATAGCATCATACACACATATATATATATAAATATTAAAACAGATGTCGCAAAGTGCCAGAATTACCAGCAGAAACCATTGAAACAGCACAGCATCCAAATAAGTGCAAAAAAAGTTAAAAAAAATAAATAAAAACGGTAAGCAGTGGGCAGTTGCTCATCAACTCTGTTATGTATGAACAGCTGAAAGACTCAGTCAGAAATTGTTACACCATTACACTTTTGCGCAAAAGAAAATCAAATCTCTGAATTTGTGATAAAAGGTAGCACTGCAGGGGGTTGGTGTTTCCATTGAACTGTGTTTTTCTAATACGTGTAATTCTCGTAACTTTCCATTTCTCATCCTGCAAGACTTTTCTTCGAAACAATAAAAGAAAACGCTGAAGAAGACGGACAAAAACATCTTTAGCTGTTGACAAATTATTGCGATTGTCAATACCGTTGTTGAGGAAAGAGTTTCAACACGAATTTTATTTAACAAAAAGAAGCTGGCATGCAGGAATAGACTTGAAAATCTAAAAAAGGAAACACTAAAAAAATACAAGTAGAAATCCAAACAGATGAGCTGAGAAACAGAGGTGGAAACACAGACAGACCAGCTGGTAATAATTGTAAGACTAGACAAGATATACTCACAGGGCTGATGAGACACAGGTGCAAACAATCAGGAGGAGAGGCCAAGAAAACAACAAGAAAAAACCCTCAAAGACAGACCTTCAAAGGAAAACAGGTAGTGAAGTTTACAGAAACTGAGGACAGAGGCAAGAAAACAAGACCCAGGAGCACCAACACTAAACCAAACCCAAATTTTAATAGAACTCCAAAACTAAAGAACCAAGTGTGACAAAAGTATACAAACTTAAAACCCAAGCAATAACCATGAACCACAACAGAAACCTCAATGTATCGGCTAATGATTACAAAGTGTTATAGTACAACTACATCATATTAATGAGGCCAAGAAAAGCTGGAAACTATATTCTGATTACTTTACATTATTGTTTCTCAGTTCCGGTCCTCGGGCCCCCCTGTCCTGCATGCTTTAGATGAGGCCCTGCTTCAGCACACCGTGACACAAGTAGCTGTGTCATCAATAGAGTTGTGCAGACCTTAATGACAAGCTAATGAGGACCATTAATCATAATCAGGTGTGTTGATGCAGGGAAACATCTAAAACATGCAGGACAGGGGGGCCCGAGGACCGGAATAGAGAAACACTGACCAACTACGTCACACCCACGCTGCCAGCGAGGCCAAAGCTGCCAAATTGCGAAAAGCGTTTCCATTACACTTTTGCAATAAAGCAGATTATCAAATTGCCTGAAAAACCACCTCCTGGAAGCATAAAAAAGTTTATTCAATAGCTAAGAGATGTTCATCATGTCTTCTTATTAATACTGGAGTTTTTTGTTCCTTTGTTCAGACATAAGGTAAAAAAAGTAGCGTATGCCAGCTGTCAAAACTTGCCGGCTGGCACGCCACACGCTGTTAGTGAGACGCTTCTGAAGAAGCTGACTGCTGATCGCCGAAACTGTCAAGGCAACAACACCTTTTTTTTTTTTTTACCTTATGTCTGAATAAAAGAACAAAAAACTCCAGGTTTATTCAATACTTTTCTTTCTCGATGTTTGGTTTTGCGCAAATGCAGGGGTAATGGAAAGACAACTACAGATGCTTGCTAAATGTGTGGAGCTGTCAAGGAATTCCTCTTTCCATCGCTCCGACTCTCTTCCTCATGGAAACATTATCCAATGACTTGCTATCACATTGGCTGAAGCTTAAAAGGGAAAGACGACTTCCCACACAGCAGACAAATATGTAACTCATTTTCAAATACACCTTTAACAAGGGCAAACTTTTACACAACAAACTTTTACAACACAACATCGTACACACACACACACACACACACACACACACACACACACACACACACACACACACACACACACACACACACACACACACACACATTATTATTGAGTTATTCTTTGATGTTTTTATACATGATTTTAAACACTAATATTTGTATAATTTTTACTCTCTTTTTTTATTCATTTCGTTTTTTCATTTTCTTTTTTTTTTTTAAGTAACAAAATTAATTCTATATGTGTGGAGCTGTTGGTGCCCTGATTTCACCCCAAAAAGCATAATCTCATTCTGACAACCTACATTTGTGTAGTCTGAAAGCGGCCTTAAGTGCTTAACTTCAAGTTCATGGTGTGGTTATCGAGAAATAGTCGTATTCATTATCTAAATCAATGACTTTTTTTTTTTCTGTTTTGGCATTAAAAAAAAAACAAGTGAAACTGTGATCACTCTAAGTTCTGCATTTACCTCTAAGTATGTGTTGATATAACTGTGATAATCAGTCTGTGGAAGTGTGGGCGTAAGTCTGTACGTCAGATGCAAACCCACAGGCAGGTCGTCGGCGTTATGAAAGGAAGTCTGCTGTCTGACGCCTCAGTGTGACTGCCACAACATGTGATTTCAGATGCACATCCTCACAACAGATCCTGTGTCTAGATGTACCTAAGTACTAAGTACACTTTACAGGTCATATGTGCAATGAGTCTCACACACACACACACACACACACACACGCACGCACGCAAGCACGCACGCGCACGCAAACGCACACACGCACGCACACGCACACACACACACACGCAATAGCTAAATAAATTCCAGACCGGCTGCTTTCTATGCTTCTTGGTTTAATAATTTACGATGAGTATTTGACCTGTTTTTGATAATGCTGGTGGAAACTTCTGAATCATTTTTCATGTCTGTACAAAATCCTGAGTCAGGCTCATGCATTTTTTTTTCATTTAGTGCGATACAATGTGCAAACGGAAAAAATAAGTTTTGCTTGGCTTTTGTCCACTTATTTGCAGCTCCTGATGTCAGCTGCATAGACTGACAAACTGAGCTGCTCGCTATAACATTAATTCTCAGTAGGTGTACATATGATGAAAGAATGACCTTAAACAAATCTCAGACACACTTCTTTTTTTCTTTTTTTTTACATGTGTTGGCTTGTTTGCAAGCTAAAACTGAAGTTTAACGTTAAAGGTTGCCAACTGTCTCACAAGCAAACAAGAAAGAAATGATTGATAGAGTGCCACGGTGATGTTGGCAAAGTGTTGTGTGCAAGGGCACTGTAGATTCATGTTCTTATTCAGATGAAAACTATTTGTTTCCTTTATTCTAAAGCCTCCTATTTTGTTTGCTACTCGAACTGATACAAGCAGAGGAGTCACTACATGACAAGTCATAGTTCACTGACATTTCTGTTTCTGTTTCTGATTCTGTTTGATCAGCTCTGTATCTTCTGCTCACATCAACTACGTAATAGAGAGAAAAAAATCCTCTCCAAAGGTATTTGAGGCTGAAAAGGTGAGGGTAAATAATATCATCAACTTGGCTTTCCCGATGTTTTGAGAAAAACGATATCCACTTCTCTCGACTGGATTTGTTTAATTTTCTTTTTGCAAGCACACGACTCCTCACAGAGTTGGTCCCTGCTGATTGTCTGGAGGGCAGACCGCTTGTATAAGTGCACTGAGGTAGAGATCCTTACAGAGGCTGGTCGGTTTCAACATTCGCAGTTGCTCCAGCTCAGTATTAATTCCTCAAAAATCTTCTTCGATGCCACTGGAGGTCTCCCCAAACACCTGAAGTAGATGCCAAGTTTCATGCCAGTCACGGCAGCAAAGGCAACACATTTTTCCTTAAAATCCATAAAAAATCTATACAGTTCCACTGATGTTGACCAAAACTTTCATTAGCATTATGGGCTGCACATCCTTTGATGCTTCCAATAGTCCAGTTCCACACAGATCATCAGAGCTTGATGCAATATCAGTTGTATATACACTATATTGCTAAAAGTATTCACTCACCAATACAAATAATCGGAATCAGGTGTTCCCATCACTTCCGTGACCACAGGTGTATAAAATCAAGCACATCGGCATTCAGACTGTTTTTACAAGTATTTGTGAAAGAACAGGTCGCTCTCAGGAGCTCAGTGGATTCCAGCGTGGAACTGTGATAGGATGAAGCCTGTGCAACAAATCCAGTTGTGAAAGTTCCTCACTCCTAAATATTCCACAGTCAACTGTCAGCTGTATTATAAGCACATGGAAGTGTTTGGGAACGACAGACAAAGTGGTAGGCCACGTAAACTGATGGAGCGAGATCAGATGATGTTTAGGCGCATAGTGCTAAGAGGTCGCCAACTTTCTGCAGAGTCAGTCGCTACAGACCTCCAACCTTCATGTGGCCTTCAGATTAGTCCAAGAACAGTGCTCAGAGAGCTTCATGAATGGGTTTCCATGGCCGAGCAGCTGCATCCAAGCCAAACATCACCAAGTGCCATGCAAAGTGTCAGATACAGTGGTGTAAAACACGCCGCCACTGGACTCTAGATCAGTTCCAGTGAAAGGAACTCCGAATGCTTCAGCATACCAAGACATTTTGGACAATTTCATGCTCCCAACTTTGTGGGAACAGTTTGGAGCTGGACCCTTCCTCTTCCAACATGACTGTGCAAAAAGCAGGTCCATAAAGACCTGGATGAAGAGTCTGGTGTGGATGAACTTGACTGACCTGCACAGAGTCCTGACCTCAACCCGACAGAACACCTTTGGGATGAATCAGAGTGGAGACTGAGAGCCAGACCTTCTGTCCAACATCAGTGTGACCTCACAAATGCACTTCTGGAAGAATGATAAATACATGGTTATAGCTGCAAAGGGTGGACCGACGTCATATTGAACCCTGTAGATGTCACTTAAGTTCATATGCACGTCGAGGCAGGTGATCGAATACTTTTGTCCATATAGTGTATCAATGCTTCTCAGTTGCCACTGAGATACTTCTCTCAGTGGCAACTGAGAAGTACATTGGCTCCCTGTCAGGAGGGGACAGATTTTTCAAAATATCTTAAATAGTCTTTGTTGGTAAAATATTCATTACAATCTTGTCAGCTTTTCTTCCTCCCACACGCATCTTCTTCACAGCACTTGTATCATGAAACAAAGCACCATTTAGCTTGACAGACATGCTGTGTTACCGTTGCTGAGCCTCTTTAGTGTATAGTACACATGTGAAGCGTCACTCGGTCATTGTTTGTAGTAAATACTGCAAAGCAAAACATCAGTATTGTTAACACCTTAGCTTGTGTGGCCCTCTTGTGCATTTCTGTGGAAGTATGCCGAGTTAAGACATTCCTACCTCCGTGTCTGATAAACTCCCAAAGGATAAACTACAACAGGATTCTTCTGAGCCACCGCTGATGGGCTTCATGACAGAGGATGTCATGTTTGGCCTGTTATACAGGAAGTCCTGGCCAAGGCAGAACAGTTGGCGCCCCCACTGCTAACGAAGCTCACACGGGGCATTTTTCAAATTGCTAAACGGAGTTTCGCCGAGTGCGTCGCCCGAGGCACAGCTCTCTTAACTGTAACTTATAAATGCACCCATGGCTTCAGAATATCTCCGTTTAAGGACGGGTAACACATAAGACAGCTGCAGACATAGATGTATTTTTGAATTACGCAGTCTGTGGGGGAAAACACTCGGTTTGAAAGGTCCAACGTGATGAATATACACGCACACATACCGACTTAAACATGGGAGACAAACTAAATCTTGAGTGGTCTTTCTGCTTTCACAAACGTGGAATACATTTTCTCACTATAGCCATTAAAATAGTCCACATTTGAACACATATATAGATTACTCTATACCGTGTATATATGATCTCAGCTTGGACGTTACTCTGCAGGTTGCATGAAAGCAAGGGAGGATTAAAACTACTCCAAATGTTTAAAGCAATAAATTCTTGATTTTTATTTTTTAATTTTTATGGCACTGAAACTAGCTAAGGAAGACTTTGTGGTAACCATTTTGGGTCGTCCTAAATTCCAAACAAGGTATTTATTATTGTGCCACTGAAAGTAAGATGTCAAAGGCAGGAGTTTGACCTGTGTAGGTAAGAGCGTTAAAAGCATTTTGGACCCATTAACACATTTTCTTTCCCTTCACATCCTTTTAAAAGCAACGCAGTCTGACACTGCGTCTCTCTTGGCGATGTGTGGCGTGGCAGCATATCTGCCTTCTGCAGAGACCATGTTGGATGAAGATGAGAACCTCACACTCTTCCCTTAAAGAAGTTGTCATTTTCCCTGTCCCTGTCACTTCTACTTCTACCGCCTACCCCTTTATATATTTGAGTAACTGTAAAGCACACACGAGCATCATCCCAGTGCTCTCTGTCTGACATTACTTCTTTCCTAATTACTCGTGTCTCTACTCTGAATAACAATTTTCATGGCACAGCACTTTCATCATCTTCCTCCTAAAACATGTTCACTTTCTTTTTGATCCCTTTGCTTCATGTAATGTCTTTATCCTTTTGGTAACAACATATTCACCCTATCTTTGTAGGCTTGTGCCTGATGTTACATCCATATTGGTTATTTTTTTTATTTTTTTGCCCTCTTACTTTTATCTGCCACTAATGGTCTGAAATAAAGGACTATATTACAATTCTTAAAATTGTAATTTATGACATTGTAGTAATACAATAGGCCATAAGCAGTGACGATGCCATAATCTTATCCAAGTCCATGTTCACCCCTCTGGCCTCCATCCAAATATATCTAGACACTCTTGAGTGGTTCAGCTGTTTTGTCAGACTGCGTCTGTGTGCCGGCTCGGCTGTGTTTATCTTTACTAATGAAGCATGTTAGTGACAGAGACGCTAAGCTGATCTGTCCCCGGCTATGGCGCTCAGTACAGTCACACATGCAAATGAACAGACTGATAGTTGTGCAAACGTGAGGTAGATGAGCTGTGTTGCCTGGAAACTTGAGTTGCAGGACAGCTGATAAGAATTTGGGGACCAATCCATCACAACTCCCACTTACTCCTTCTCAGGGTCACGGGGGTCTGTCGGAGCCTATCCCGACGCATAGCAGGCGAAAGGCAGGGGAGAACATGCAAACTCCACACAGAAAGACCCAGGCTGGGAATCGAACCAGGAACCTTTTTGCTGTGAGGCATGAAACATATATACATATATATATATATATATATATATATATATAAAAGCACATCTACGTGTGTGTATTTTACATTCATGCATAATATAGCTACTAGTGGATACTAGTGTCCTAACCATGAATTTTAACATAGCACACAACTCATACATACATACTATCTAAAGAGAAGATAAATGTCAGATGATTATGTAATAATAATAATTAATAATTATAATAATTAATATCTATATGTAGTGTACTAGTTGACTGCTCGTATATGACTTTATATTAGTATACCTAAATATGTATGAGCAGTTAGAGATATTTGTATGTGTATTAGGTATATGGCATTTTAATGTAATTGATTTGTATCAATACCCCACACTCCACACACAGCACTGACAGGCCACCCAAATTAAATAACTATAGAGGGAATGCTCCTCCCCTTCTCTCTGTCCTCCTCTGTTTGTAAAGACCTGGTTGTCCTATGTCTCCCTTTACTCCAACACAACACATTACACACTCATTTACACACACTAGAACACATCACACAGTCACCAAACTGCACCCATCACTGTCTTGTCTTTTCTTTCCTGCCCTTTCATGTCCCACTCTTTCCTAGTCTCTCACGTCCCATCATTTGTGATCTTAGTCCTCTTTGTCAGAATGTTTTATTTTTTTTCTTTTTCTTCTAGGGATCAATAAAATATGGCTATGGGTGGGGGTAAATAATAGCTCAGTGGGTTTTCTTTGTTTGTTTTGTCAAATGCAAACAGAAACAGAAACTGACAACCTTTTTCTTAAATTTCTGTTGCTTATTTCTGTTGATCAATGCCACAGATTTCATATCATGGGTTGAAGGCAGTGTTGTAAGTAAATAATTTCATATCTAATTGAGAAAAGGCTGCAGGATTGCAAATGGTGATTTTGTATTCAGATTATGTTTTAGTTTTCACCCTATCCTGCCAGATGATGTAAACCAGCCTCAGTAAACAGCAACAACAGCCTACTACGTCTCATCATATGCAAATGAGTATTTCACTGGTATAACTTCCCTGCCTGTAAACAACTATCCATGTTAAAATTTATATGAGAAAAACCGAGTCTGGAACGCAACATGTCAACTCAGCATTCCAGATTATTATTAGCTGATGTCTTTACACGTGTCATATATGTCTCAGAGCTGAAAATAAGGTTGAAATAAATTTGAATAATTTAAATACCTATATCATCCATTCATGTTCAATTTCTAAGACTGTTGAAAGAGAGCAGCCTAAAATTGAAGACTGCAATTCTGATACTTCCTCCCTCATGCGACCATGTGGATCCTACCTTCCTGCTACTCCTCTAGATCATCATTCTTTGTTTCATACATCTAAACCTGACTTACTCTAATAATGAAAATAGTCACTGCATGCTTTAGCAGAGTCAAATGTGGCTGTGGGTAGGTGGGGAGGAAGGGCGGGGGGGGGGGGGGGGGCATCATCTGCTGGCAGGTGGAGATTAGCACATTCATGGATCCCCAGTATCTGAATCAGGAAAACGGTGTAGAGTCATACGCAGAGGCATTTGAGGCCATTAGAGCGTTTCTTCTCCCTCGTTTCTTTTTTTCTTAGCGACAAAACAATTTTTAGTAACACAGATGACATTTAGGGCATCAATATCTGCGAGACTGGGCTTTTGAATATCTAAGTGCATTTTAATCAAGAAGAACAATTTCAAAGGATTTCATGGAATTTTATGGAGCAACAGTTTTGTGCACCTCACGTCGGAGCATTCACAAGGAGCTACAGCGGGACGTGCTTCAGCAACCCCGCTGATGCAATGCTGATGACAGAGTCGAAAGCCTGGCACACATGCGCAGATCCATATGGGTTATGATTTCAATTAAACACTCGCACTCAAAATATGACTACATGTATATTTAAGGGCTGACATACGTTTTTACATTTGTGCATTCGCACAAACTGTATATTTGACTTTCTTTGCAGGGATTTGCTCATCTTTATGGGAAACTGTCTGGGATACATTATCTTTACTAAAGCGGAAACACTAAAACTTCTAAACCATGAAAAGAAGAGACTCAGCACACTTCACTGTAAATAAACTTGCACACGTTTTTTGTTTTTTTTTTTTGTTTTTTTTTAATTGTCCAGGAAACAACATCCAGTGCAAGTCTGGTGCATATGAGAAGGCTAAAATATATCAGAAATCCTTCAGTAAATGAAAAAGAGACAATTTATGGAGGCAGAATGAAGACATCTACCTTCCATTGCTTGACAGCTATGAAGCAAAAAGAGTCAAGGTCACGATGCCCACCGCCAGCTCCGCGGTAACAGTAATACACAATAATGTGGAATAAAATGACAGATTCCTGTTTTTTGTTTTTTTTGTGGGAATTTATGAGTCAAATTAGCCAGAGTCAGCCCACACATGCTTTGAATTGGCAGGCATTCACTGCTTGATTGTTACTGGCATTTCCTCGACTATGCCTCTCCGCTCACAGCAGCCAAGGTCATGATGACTCATCAAAACACAAAATGGATATAGATGAAGAAAAAAGTAAACAAATAACTGATGCAAAATTCTGTTTTTTGTATTGCAATCGCTTACCTTGTCACATCCTCCTGTCACAAGCCTTTAAGCTTTTTAACACTTTTACCATAAAAGAGCTATTTGACTGTAGAAGACTGAGTTGCATAGAAATAGCAATTTATAAAAAATAAAAAAAATAAAAAAATAAAAAAAACCAACTCTGAACAGAACTAAATATTTGGTAAAGCACATTACAGCCTCTGGCCCTTAAGTTGCATCAAAATTTCAGTTGAAACCCTGCAGAACTGCAGGAATTCATTTCCCTAAAACAAGCGTGAAACCAGCTTTAAACCTGGCATTGGACTCGTAAACTGAGGAAGAATCACGCCGCTCGCACTCGAACTGGGTTCCTGCAAATGATAGTGAGCCGCAGATGACCACAAAGAGCTTTTATGCTGCATCATTTTCACTTTAGGGAGTGTGACTGTGTGAGCATATGATCCACAGTTTGTATAAGGGCTGCTAGACAGGCTGCGGCCATAAATTTGCCCAGCCGTTACCACGGTGATTTGCAGGTTCGGAGAAGCCATAAACATCAGCTCTGTGCGGCCCGCTGCCCTCAGAGGGGGCTGAAGTGAGTCGTGAGTGTGCAACTGTGCGCGTTTGTGTGTATCCTCACTTGAATGTGCGTGTGTGTTTGCCCAAGGGCATCCCTCCCTGGACACAAGAGTTTGGTAATTGGCCGAGGGGTGATTAATCTACGCTGGTCCATTGGCTGTGACGGCGGAGGGGAGGGTTTAGTGCAGCTGGTCAGTTAGCTGCTGTCAGCGCTCTAATCTGGAACATTCTTCAATATTAGAGGGCGCATCATCGCCGGGGCCAAACCAAAAACACTCAAGTCCTCGCTTTCTCTGCGTTGCCCCTTAATTTATTTATTTATTTATTTTGAATGACTCATTTACTTAATGGCATTTTAAGGAAATTATTTACACTGCGAAGTGCTTCAATGCTTCCTCATTACACATGCCCAACCTTTCAGTTTGACAACCATAACTGTGCGTCTCAAGGAAAATCCAACCCCCCCTAAAAGATTCTAGATAAAAGTCTATGTTATACATACAACATTATACTACTCTAAAGTATTGCAAAGCATGGTTTGATGAAGGAAGAATACATGATGTAATACGTTCAGGACAAAAAACATGTTGGTGGAAGGTGAGGGCTTCCGCTGTGCCGATCCATCTGCGTTTTATGCTCTTGTTTTTATCCCTATAGTTCACACTTACAGTATAGCAGCTGAAAGACTTCGCTGGTTAGTTTAAAACCGGAGTCTCGAAGTCTAATTGGCCACAGGCCTCTGAAGGTAGTGTGGTCTCATGGGAGGGCCACGTCGATATTCAAGTACGAGAAAGAAAATATAGGTGCAGTAGTGCCAAACATTTCTTTTATTTGAATTATTAACAGTTCTTACATATTTAACAAAAGAAAATGCAAACAGCAGTCTCTGCATTATTATGTATTGTTGTACTCAATATTTAGTGCAGGTGATTTTCCCTGTTTTGACGCTAAAGAAAAATAGATAACTTGGCAAAAATCTTGCCAAATCCCCAAACTCACACGTACCATTTTACTTCTGTTCAGACGCCTGAGAGCGTTTCTGCTCACAAAGTCTAGCTCCATTTGCCTTGATAGAGGTCACAGTTGAAACCCTGAGTGCAGCTTCAAGATGGTTATCACTCAGCCTGGACCTGAATTTATTAAAGTTCATAGTGAAGAAAATTCTTGTGCTTCCAAAAAAAAAAAACTCCACATGACATGACTAAACACTTTAATTCCCTCAGAAACTGTCCAGTCAAGCCTGCTTTTCTCTGAACTTCGTCTTCAGCAGGCTGTTTCGCTGTAAGTCAATAAGTCTCATTTGCAACACACTCGGGACGCTGTCCACGTCAGCGGAGGAGAGGTCTGCAAGCAGCTGGAAAGTGTCATGGTGTGCCTAAAAGTCAGCAGATCGCTACTCAGAGCCCTGCAGCAGGTTATCAACAGCAGACACGTGGTCCTCACCCGCAGAAGGCTGGTGTCCTCCTCCACGGGAGATCTGCATGTTATGAAATGGCTGGAGTTGTTTGCATAAAGCTGTCATAAAGCGTCCCATCAGTGGTGATGCCAACCCGTCTGTCCCACAGCAGACCCACGCGCTCCAGCGCGTCACACAGCTGCAGAAATATATCCTTGGCTGTAGTGCGCCCAATCACTGGACACACACTCAGCGACTCCTCTGCTACCTCAAACTGCTCATTGATACCCCTATAAAAATGTCCAGCTGGGCACTGTCCGTTATGTCTGCGCTCTCATCAGTGCCACAGAGTGTGCAGTGAAGGTTTGTGCTTTCGTCACGTAACTGTTCATAAATGCCACTTGATAAGTTGCTAATGCGCTCCGCAACCGTGTTTGCAGATAGAGAGATTATTGAACAAGTTTCTCTTCTCTGGACACAAGATATCAGCGACTTGCAGCAGTCAGTTTCCTAGAAACTGTCCTTTGCTGCTTTGGCGATTAACTCCCTCACCACGTAACTTGCTTCAACAGCAGCATCAGCGTCCGAGGGGCCGGCCGGGGGTTCGAGACCCCTGGTTTAAATGCTAGTTGTGTCACGATGAGTCGTGTTGTAATTCTTCCAGATCACCAGAACATGCGGTTGGACTCCATCAGTAATGCAAACACGCCACCAGCTTGAGCAGTAAAATGAAAGCTTGCAGTTGGCTGTGTTTGCCTTGTGAGGCGCCGGATAGTTGCTGTGATTCAATGAAATGACTCATAAATGATCTGTATTTCCTATACACCCCTGATCTGAGTAGCAGATCTAACACTCCCTTTGGGATTCAGGACTCCCAAGTTTGCCCACAGATCTGGTTGAATCACCAAATCTGCAGGGATTTTCACATCTCTGGTGGTGAGTCTTTGCAGACATGGGTGCTGATTCGTCAACCCGTCTGTTGTGTGTGCAAGACGTCCGGATCATGAGAACATACACCAACTGTACAGGTAACGCGCTGACGGCTTGAACAGAAAGCTGACCGCCGGTAGCTGGTTTTGTTGTAATCTAAAGGACAGACGTAAAGTTGGGAATAAATCAATGGCCTGACCCCTGAGTCTGGCAACAGAGTGAACAACTGAGGTCTGCAAAGATTCACACGAATAAAGTTATGACTGCTTGAGAAGATGAAAATGTGACAATTGCCGCGTGTGCATGTGACAACAATAGTGTTAAAAAAAAAACAAAAAAAAACAACCTGCAGCACGATCACACGTGTCGATCATCTGAAATGCAACTGGGTCCTGGAGTTTTAATGTTTCCATGATGACCTCCAGTTTCTCTGGCATGGTTAGGCCGGGCGGACAGGTGCTCTTTGTGGCCCCAAACTGAAATCTGATTGCCTCTGACTGAGGACATCATGTAAAATGAATGCTGCAAACAGCATTTAGATAGTTTGTATAGCCACTGATGGGGTCGCTGATCTGGACTGTGAAAAACATTTCAAATAGATCCGCGGAGGTACAACAACTGCGATAACCCACCGCCACCTCTAAATGAATTTCACTGAAGTGCAAGTAGCATCGTACAGAGAGAGAGAGAGAAAGAAAAAAAAACTAAAGGAAGTGCAACCCTGCACGGCTCATCTCTTGAGCATCTGTACGAACTTGCTAGAATAAAATGGGTTTTGCAAAGAGTGCAGTTCTTCTTCTACTGACCACTACAAAAAAGCTGACTTGAAAAAGAGTCCAGGGAAAATGTGAAAAGCTTTTAAACGGACATTTCAAGCTGCTCTGCTTGGCTCCATTAGTGTGCAGTTAGGGACACTAAACGTGTTCATTGAAAGCTCCACTGTTGAGTTTGAGAAGTTTGACAACAACCAGTGCGAAACAGCAATCCAGGAAAATCACAGCAGATTAGTCTGGAGATTGCAAAATACTTTACAAACTTAGTTATGCGTGAAAGTCATGAGGCCTTGAGAGAGTCAAACAAGATTAAGCACTAAGAGTTTCCTCTGTCATAATAGAGTTGAAAATCCGTATTTGTTTCACAAACATTTCTCTTGCACTTTATTAAATGGTTTCTTACCACAGCGGGGCCAACACACGCTGTTTCTGTCACTTCTGAAATGCAACTCGAGCATTTTATTTATTAAAGGAATAAATATGCAACAAAAAGCTCATTCTGTCAGTTTGCTCACATACATCCGAGTACAGTATGTTGTCAATCTGTGTGTTTACATCACTTAATCTCATTTGGTGTGTTAATATTGTAAAACAGATTTTTTTCTTAAAGACGACCATGTCAATGTGGTCATCTAAACCAACTAAAAAGCTGAATAGTATAAATATAAAGACTGAGAGACTGCCTCGCTGGACTGTATAAAAAGAACTGGACAACCCCCCTGTGACATCATCCGTAGGTTTTCTGTAGAGTGGTTTGTGTGAACACTATATTTGTAAGAACGGAAGCTCACCAAGCCCAGGTAATCAAAAAAGGGGTAAACGGGCAGAACGAGCAGGACCGAATGCCGACTCGAACGAGTTATGGGGAGCTAGCAGTTTTAGCTTATGCTAACTTATATAGGAATTACACCAAACAAACTAAAAAACTATTAAAAAAAACAAAAAAACTCTGATTTCTGCTGACGTAAAGCAACATTTCTTTTGTTCAATTGTTTTTGTTTTTTTTCTCTAAAGTTAACTGAATCTCGTATCAACTGTACACTTTCAAATTTAAAAGATATAAATGTATTCTTTTCTTTGTGTGTTTTTTAGTTAGTTTTGTTTTTGCCTCGAATACATTGCCATCAAAAACTACAAGATCAGCTTCAAGCTATCCTTTCAAAGACCTCTTGTAGCAGTCGAAAGCGATTCCCTGTAGTCTGCAGGGAGATCGCGGATTCGAACATTAAAGAGAACGACAGAAACACGGCTTAAGAAAGCGATGACACAAAGAGCAGGAGAATAAAGGAGACACGGTGAGAACAAAGAAACGATGTGAATTAAAGCGAGAGACAAGGAAACGGCGGCATGTGAAGACGGAGAGGAGTGAGGCGACTCGACGCAGTTTGAGAAAAGGATTCAGAAATCTCCCTAAAGTCTGTTGGGGTCACATGAGAGGATTAGAGATTTAAGAGACGAGTGACCTTGCAGTCATCTGTCAGCTCCTCTGCCTCTGCCGGAGGCAGGATGTCTCTCCGAGGGAAAAAAAACACACAAAAACCACTCCAACACACGCTGCTGAACACAAACCATTGTACAGCACGGTTGGAGGACCATATGCATGCTCCCACGTTTTCATTCACACCTCTACATTTACAAAGCTAGAGAAAGAAACTTGCTGATCACTATTTTTTTCAAAGTCACTACACAGGATGCTCTCACATTACAACATAAGGCCTTTCTCCGTACCGTACTTGCTTTTCAGCTCATCTGCCTTCTGAGGCTTTCACATGCGCACACTCTTTCACACATAACCTTCATATCAGAGCAAAATATGAACATATTGTGGTCTAGATATCATAAATTAATTCCCGTGCAGAAGCCCACGATCCGCTCTGTGGATAGTTGTCGGCATATACGACCACATTTCCCGGGCGTGGTGAGCTCTGAAATGCCATCTGTCACGTACATGAAATGTATGAAAAATGTATCTGCCAGCAGAAAATTTGGAGTGTGAGCAGATTGGAAGAGTTTGACTTATTAGTATCTGCACGCCTGAACGGGTACTTTCAAAGACATCACATGTATAAATAACAATCCCAAGAGGGACTCTGCCACAGGGGGTTTGACCTTCGCATGGCCAGAGAAGATGACTCACTGACTGCAGAGCTGTGAAGATCTGCGGAGAAAAAAAAAAAAAAAAACAAGAAACAGAGAAGTTCAAACTTAAAAAGCTCATAACAGTCGAAACGTCTTGGTTCTTAAACTACGTGGAAGGAAACTCAGATCGCTACCTTGTGTGTGTTCTGACACATTTAATTGATCGTTTAGCAAAACAGAAAACTTTTGTGCATATATAACTAAGTGAAGCTGGGTTTTAGAAACGGTGGACTTGTTTAATACATTTGAACCTAATTCAGAGCAGGAAATTTAAAATGCAAAGAATCGGTGTTGGCGAAGTAAAGACTTGAGGAGACTCTGCGGAGATACTGTAGATGTCAGACAAACTAAAATTCAAGTATGCTTTGTTTTAACCCTCCTAAAGAAGCAGTAAAGAAATGCACTTATAAAAGTTTTGTTTTTGTTTTAATTCCTTCGTCTCCCTGGCTGCCAGTGGACAAAATATGAGCTGTGGCACCGAATGATCGGTGCGGCCCCACTCAACTATTTACTGCTGAAGCGCTTTTGATCAAGGCTTCCAACCCTCAAATTGATCCCTGGGCACTCAACCCCCCGCCAAGGAGAAAGAGGAGAAGAAGAAGAGCGCATCAAGGCTCAAGCTGATTTGCTGCTTCGATCCCTAATGACTCCACAGTGTGAGCAGTTTTATTTCCTTTTATTTAGAACCATCTTTCACATGGATCACTTTGAAAGTGGCTGTTGTCCCGCTCTCTGATGAAATCGCACTAGAAAACACCAAAGTCTCTCAAACAGTAATACCTGCATATGTGAGAGCACCTTTTGCTAAAGGATGAACCCGCTACCCGGAAACTCTGGAACACATTTACAGTAATTTAATAAATGTAACTGAAAAAGAACATGTAAGAACTTAAACGGTAATCACTAGTGCACCCTTTTTTAACGGACATGTTACAGCAATCTCTTCTGGTAGTTCTGAAGTTGCAGCACGTCTCTTCAGGGATCTCGGTCTATTCTTCCATGGCACATTGTTCCGGCGCATCCAAACTGTGTGACTTCCAAATGCGGGCATCGACTTTCAACCGGGACTGCGCTCTGAGAGCCTCACTCCAGGACCTTGGCTTGAGTGTCCTTCAAAGGATTTGAGGTGAATTTAGATGACTGCCTTGGACCCTGAAAGGTCCTGTAGTTACCTGAAGCTGCTATAGTAGGATGTTTTTTTTCATGATCTCACACACACAAAAAAAAGTTCCCCGTACTTGAAGCAGACAAGCAACTCAGAGCATCGTTGTCCCAACACCGGGCTTTACGGTGGGAATTGTAAAAGTCTGTGTGCATCATCTGACCAAAAGACGGAGATCTAAACCGGATCTCCAGGATCTCAGGTGTTCATGCTCCTCTTCAATCTGGCTTCGAAGTGCTGCTGTGTGAGCAGTGGAGTGCTCCTGGACGATGACCATGAACACCTCTGTGATGACGAGACCGCACAGCCTGTGAATGATCAAATCCAGAAGAAGCCAGATCGGGAGCAGTGATCAGACATCCAGGGATTCTTCGTGACATCTCTCTTTTTCCTTGAGGGTTAGAAGAAACCTTGCATTCTCAACCATGTGCAGGTTGTTTTTAACCAAATTTGTCTCCGTATACAATGAACTGATGCGATGTACAGCTACTCTTAACATACTGAAACATTTGGAAATATTTCATGTTTCCCCACAGACGAGCATCCTCCACCTTCTGAGTTCCAGGCTGGTGTCTTTCCTTGTTGCTTTTGCTTTACTTTTTAACAAGAATTTAGGAGAAGTCTGCCTCTGTCTAGTGTTGAAATGACGAACCTTCTCTCATGGCGTCCTCTAAGCAAGGTCCAAATGACGACTGATTGCTCAGATGTGGTTTGAAGGGGAAAATCAACGATTTTCACAACCTCAATTCTCACTATTTTTTATTACACAGCAAACGTAAAGATTTTACATTCAAAAGTCAACACAAATAAATGTTCAACCGTTCCTTGGGGACGTATGATTTGGGCTTAACTTGACATCAAGGTATATACGCCTTTTGATCATCCTAATGTTTTATCTGGCTACCAGCGACATTCCCATCTCTCTCCACACCTCCCCCACTCGGCTCAGCTGGGACAGCTCCATAATCCAGGGTGTTTATTAGGGAAGCATCTCAATGAGACGTTTGCAGGACATGGAGTGCACGGTGAAGTTGATTAATGTAGTGAGAGAGACCAGAGCTGTCATCACTAGAAGTCCCAGAGACTCGTTTCCAGCCCTGGACGTGTACAGGACAGATGGTGTATAATGACAAAAAAAAAAAAAAAAATCAAATGCCCCTCATATGTGCTTAGAATAAAATGATTTTGACAAATGTTATGCAGCTCAGACTGATGATTACACAGTTGGCTGCAGTGTGAGTGAAGTCTACGCTTAACCAGTCTGCTGTTTCACAGGCCTGGCTGGCTGTGGCTCGTTTGAGGTCTCTGCGGTTTCACTGGAGGAGTCCAAAATATTTTACCGCTATTGTTTTATGGAGATCCACCAGACTCTGGCCCAGTTAGGATGCGAGCTGCCAAGAGCTAAAATGCCAGAGTCAAGCTGTGAAAGGGAGACAAAATGTTGGGTGAACAAATGTGACGCCAGTCTCAGCAGGACTGATTACATATCTCCAATGAAGGTAAACAAATGAAAAGGCCTTGTTGTTTTCTGATTATATCCTTGTCTTGGAATTATTTATTTGGTCTAAATGATACCGTGTGTGTGTTATGAACAGATTAAAAATTAAAAAATGTTTATGCCTCAGATACATAGGTTTATATAGGCATTTTGTTTAAGCGACACAGGCCTGAACAGGGTCAAATGTACCGATCCAGGAGGAAGGAATGGAAGAAGTTCAGAAGAACTGAGAGCAGATCAAAAGAGAAAACAGGGACAGAAAATAAGATGAGAGGATTTTCTTTTATAGAACAATGATTTTACATATGTTGGTGTGTTTTTCCAGAGAATACCTTGCTGATGCCAAACCACAGCAGAATGGTTCAGACCTATATTGTCTTAAGTCTGGTTAAAGTCATTTTCCATTTAATGTGAGCTGCTCTGATGCTTCACTGGATTACTCACAATGTGTGGGTTTTGGATCCAAACATCCAAACAAACTCTATTAAAGCAGCTGCTGAACACCATCATATAAAATAAGAAAATGACAGCAGTTTTTCCCTGTTTTTTTTTGTGGTTCTGTAAACATCTCCCTGGAAACAAGCCACTGGTAAAACTATTTTTTCATGGCTGCAGTGCTAATATTAATTTTCCGCCTCTTCTATGCTGGATTGGAAGTTATCAAAACCTAGGCAACAGTTGTGAAACAATACTCTTTTTTTTTTTTTGTCTAATTATTGTGAAGCTTTTAACAGGTTGATAAACAACTCGGGTAACATAAAAACCTTTAGATCAGAGCTATCTTTAGGACCAACCGTCTGCACAGTTGTCTGCAATGTTATCTCATTTGTCTTCAGAGATAATGAACCTGTGGGCAGCGGTTGCTGTGGTTACGGTGACCGTATCTACAGATCTACACTTGTGGAGCATCTTTCCACTGGGAGGTTCTTTCCGGTTTTGCCTGTATACGATTCTTTCAAAGTGCCCGATTTCACAGTACTTATTCTGCTCTGCTCCCATTGCTCTGGATTTGGCAAGTTTAATGGGCTTTGTTTTATTTGGGAAGTCAAAGACAATGGATTTTGATTTGCATATCAAAAGATCAAATAAAAACAAACGAAAAAAAAAAAAAAAAAGATTTTGGCTGTTATTATTCAGGAGTAATTGAGCACCCAAATGCAGGAGGCAAAGAGGGAGAAGTAATCAAACAAGAGTCCTTTAGTGAACAGATGGGCAGGTATTCCAGAAGATTACAAAATGATAACTGGGAAAGAAATAATCAGCAAAGGAGACCCGTGCATGTGTTTGAATGAATGTGCTACAGATGGAGAACAAATGGAAATTCTAATTACATCATATTACTAAAAGGAATATCTGGAGAACATTCGTCCAGCACTGCTCTGTTCGGGGTCAGGGCATACGTAGGAGCACGGAGTGCACGCCTTTCAGAGAAACGCACAAAATAAAACACTGCAACTGGGAATTTAGAGGATCTGTTCTCCAATGAGGAGAAAAAAAGAAAAAGAAAGATGGAGTGTGCTATGTGTCGCTGCTGTAAGGTTTCCCAAAAAGAGGCTGTTTATACATTTTCTTTTTCTGTTAATTACCTCAGTCTTGGGTATAAAAATGATCTGAATTCCAGCTTGATGCTTCTGAGGTGCAGTGGATGCAGCGTTGTATTGTGTATCCGGGCGGTGCATTAAAACGATATTTTAAAGAGTTCAGAAGAGGCCAGGAACAGCATGATAGTGACAGAAGTGCTGTAGATTGTATAAATACTACAGTATCCCTTTATGAAAACTTGGTCTCCTCCGTCTTTCATTCCCAACCCCTCTGCTCATTCTCCATAAATCACTCAGTACTTGTCCAGAACCCCTCCCTTCCATCTTTCCCTTTAACCTCTTCTCTCCCCACCCCCTCAGTCACATGGTGCCACCCTCATTTTCCTGTTTCTCTACAATATATTTTGCTCAGGCTTTATGATTTTTCTTGCTCTTTCCCCTTCTCTTTATCACCTCTCTCATTCTACTGCCTCCATCCCTCTTTCTTCTCCTCTCTGACCCAGAGGGCCCTGTTTCACTGAAATCCAATCCTTTCACTTTTTTAAACCTGCTGTTCCATTTCGCTCACATTTTGTCACACTTCAACGCGCACACAACGCCCGCTCCTCCCTCATTTCATCCCTTCTCTCTGTCCACACAAATACACACTCGCTCGTGGTGGAAAACGTGGCCATCGCACAGTCACACGTTCATCCGCACTTGCACATAAACATTTGCACATCGGCGTGAATGCAATCAAAGAACGAATAAGAAGAAGAAGAAGAAGACGTAATTAAGTCATCAATCAAATTTTAAAGCTGTGGCTGAATTCGTGTACACACACACACACGGGTGGACGCCTCACACCCCTCACACCCCTCTGGTAGCTCTGTGGCCATCCATCAGAGCCTCAATGACTCCATTCAACCTCAACTCAGAACCAATCACACAGAGGTTAGGGACCAACCCGAGTGTGTTTGAGAGAGGATCGCGATTTGCTGTTCTTTTTTTTTTCTTTTTTGTTCCTAGAGCCGTATTGTTTACTGTTCTGGCCAATAATTGTAGAGGATGCAACGACGGATAAACGAACACAGCTACTCACACATCCCTGCGCTGGAGCTTTGATCTTATAATTCTCATCCACACTTGCAACACAGAATTTTAACTCAATTAAAGAAGACTGAATTTCTGGCTGAACATAGTGAAGCCTGCTGACCATCATATTGGCAGAATGTATGTTAGTAACAGCTGCCACTGAAGAAATAAATAAAAATGCAGCAATAGTGACATTTATTGATATTTTATTTTGAATAAATAAGCTCCAAAAATACTCAAATGTAACAGAATACATTCAGCCTTCTCTGAAATTCATATTATAAACATTCATTTCTACAGTAACACTTTAAACAACCTAACAGATGTGCAGATCAGTGTTTTGTGAGACTGGGACATATGAAGCAGATTACAACTTGGTGACATGGCTCGACAAAAAAAACATTTTTCTTATGCATAAACAAATATGTTAATGTTTCAGTCCAGTCCATGAGAGAAAAATAAAGCTCTAAGGTACTCATTAAAAACAACAACAACCACCTAGCAACCACACCAGACCCCGACATCTTGGGGTGCGAATGCTTGTCCTGCGTAGCTCAACTCAGTCAAATCAACATTAACTTCGACCTTCTGTTCCCGCAGAGCCCTTGTGGTTGGGTTTATGTGCTTGGCCTCACCATCATGATCCTGTGTCACTGCTGTTTGAGAAAAAGAGCTGCTCCGGTCTGTATCCACTGGTTGGGGTTTGCTCCACATGGCAGAGGGACATGTGTGACCACCTTCAGTCTCTCCGAGCTGGTGTACAACGGCAGCGAGATGCTCTCCTCCGATGCCGTAGGGTCAGCGTTGTAGTTCTAGGATTAAATGTAAGTATGATGAATGTGTACGAACATGTATGCAACTTATTAGACGTACACGTAGTTCATGTCTAACAGCATAATGAAGATTTTCATTTCTTCGGAGGACAGAGGAGATGATCCACGCTGATTTGTGTTTACAGACAACAGTTTTGAACCTGCTGATTCTTCAATTAAGTGAAGAAAAGAGAGAGATGAGGCAGCAAAGCGGTAATGATTTGTACACCTGAAGATAAATCGATAAAACGCACATGAAACAAAGATCCAACCACGTCGCTGGCGAGTAACTAAAGTGCTTAGAGAGAGAGAAAGTCTTGACCTCTTTTAGACTTGGTCCATCATTACCTCACTGCTCCAAATAAAGAGGCGTATTAGATTCCCACTCTGAACACGGTGAACACTTCTGACCCAATAAAGAGCCCAATAAGTCATATTCTCTCTGACGCTACACTTGCAACACGTTTATGCTTCCGCTTTGTCCTTGAAACGTTAGGAGACATCAGAGTTCACGTTTTTAATCCGTTTCTGTCGTGATGTCGGGACACTTACATCAATGACTGTCACTAGATGTCAGGCCTGACGCTGGTAAATTAGACACGTTTGTGCAGCTCTGTCACATCCGTTCTTTTTCTTGGTGTGGCATTCGTCATTTGAGCACACAGCTGTTTTGTTTGTTTGTTTTTTACAGTCAGAAATCACAATAGGCAGCAAAAGAAGACCTCGTATTTGAATAGAAGAGACGTCCTGTACACCACCAGTAGGAGACGTCACCTTGAAGAGGTGAACGTGAATCACTCACAGATGTTTTTATTTGGTATCTAATGTTTCACTAGATAACAGTGTTAAAAAAAGGAAATGAAGAAAATCCCACCAGTAGGTAGCTGGTTGTTCAATTACAATCTGGCATTCAGACTATTCATTAATCTTGCGTTGTTGCATCAAGACATCCTTGTTGTGTTCGTGCAGTTGAGATGAATATTCTGCCCACACAAGCAGAATAGTTGAGTTAGACCGGGCACCTGCCATATGTTTAAATGCTGGAGAGCCAACCCAGCTCATTACTGGCATATGCTGGCACGATAAATACACGACTAGGACAAGTTTCAACCTTGCATCCACCATCCAGTTACTGTAGTATCCTTCAACTCTAAAACCAGGATGTAGTCAATTTACCCAAATATGAAAAGTTACTGTACTACAAGCAGCAGTATGTTTCCGGTGTGGCGTACCTGTGGAACCCAGGCCATGTAGCACGGTGGGACGGCTGAGACACTGGGGGAATCATGCTGGTTCTCACTTAAGTGCACGCCATCAAAGCGACAGCCCTCCAACTGGAGACCTCCAACCTACCAATCCAGAGCAAAGAGAAGGTGTGAGAGGAGAGCACAAGCAAAATGGAAATTTAGTTTGATAATTAAGAGGAGAAACAAAAGGGAATTACAAAGAGGAGATTGTTGAAAGAAGAAGATTAAAGATCAAGATCTTGAATTTTCTTTTGTCTTTTTTTTTTTTTACCTAGTTTATAAAGAACAGAGACATGAAGAAACACAGATTGTGTGCCTGAGGGTAAACATGAAGCATGAGATGGAGACGTACACTGCAATCACATGCAAAACATGTTCTTAACATATTTTGTGTGTGACATGGTGTTTGTATGAATTCAGTCCGGTGACTCATGGATTTTCCACAAGGAACTCTGGCATCAACTAAGACATGCACAAGTATCCACTACATCACCATGATCTAGGCAAGAAAAAGCAAGAGGGTAAGTGAGAGACAAATCAAGAAAAAGCTTTAGTGTGTGTGTGTGTGTTTGTGTGTGTGTGTAAAAGGGCCCATCACTTGACAACAATTATCCTCTTTCTCTCTCCCTCTGTGTCAGATGTCAGTGTTTTCCTTCCCTCCCTGCAGCTGCAGACTCTTTTAAAGCACCCCCACCCTTCCTCTCTCTCTTTTTACATTTTAACTAAGTACATGCCAAGGTTTATTGGCATGACTAGAAAAGAATCTATTGCCTCAAAGTATTAAATTGAAGTCTATACAATTAGACTGCCTGTAGGTCAGAGAATGAAGGAAAGAAATGAAGAGAGGTTTCGCTGTTTCTAGCCCTTTAATCTTAAGTATATCTGTCAATCAAATGTATGAAAATAGCAAGAGACCTGAAATGACTGCTGTTAAATAAAAAACAGTCTAACGAAAATGAACAAAACTCTTTATTCTCTACGTTTTCTCCTCTGTTAAATATCTGTATCTTATCTGCAGTCTATTCGTGTTGTCTTTTACTCAATTATTTTCCAATTACCACTCAGACACAGTCTGTTTTGTTTACAGCGCCAGTGCTCTGCAGCAGGATGGGAGCGTTTGCCGTCTGCCTGCATGATCTGCAGATTAATGTATGCTTGTTGTAATTCTACCTTGACTTGTAGCTTGGCCTGTGCAAGCGGACTCCTCCATGATGACGCAAACACCAAGCTGTCCATCGAGCAGCCCATAGACCTAAAAACAAAACAAAACCCCTTTTTAAGCTCAACGTTCCAGCTCCGTGTGCCTCACATAAACCCAAAAGCCCTCGGCGTTACCTGGCTGTTTCCTGTCTCAAAGCGTTGAGGAAGGTATCAGGGTGGAAGAGCTCCGACAAATCAAGGATGTCAGAGACGAGAGCTTGTCTGCTCGCGCGCTCCACCCAGCGCTGTGTTCACAGACACGGAGATAAACAAAGCCAGAGACACGCGCATACAAAGATTAATGAACCGAACTCTAAGAAAATTAGAAAGAAGCGCTCAAAGATAACATATACTTCAGGCATGAAATCAGTTTCACACAGGAGCCAGGAACAACATTTAGTGGATGATTAAAGACGCTGCAACGAGAATACTCTCGACAAAATGGGTTTTTTTTTCTAAATATTTACACTCTATATATGAACTGTTTGGGTGTAAGAAAAAAAAACATTATTCAGTACTTCATATTCCATTTGGCTACTTAGATTTTCTAACTAAATACCAGTCTTTGACTTGAGCCACGACTTTGACCTGTGACTAAGCGTGTAACTTAATAATATAAAACGTTCAGCCAACAAATATGCGTGGTTAACTGGCTACTTACTCTTCACTCGCCTCTCACCACATCAACAAGACGATAACACTGAAACCCCGGTTACCTGCTGTTGGGACCACAGTACAAGCATGCACCCACACCCACACAAATACATAAACATGCAGATTTCTATTTTTGTTACACACACACACACACACGTGTTCATGAATTTGTGGAAAAACACTAAAAGATGCCAAATTGTGGACCGGACCAATGTGCTGATGAGTACTGATGTGTGTGCATCTGTACGCCTGGAGATAGACGACTGGAAACCTCATCTGTTATGTTCATCCAGTTTATCATAGCCAACATCTGCTTTGAACAGCTAAGCGGCTTTTTTCGGTGGCACTGCAAAAAACTGTTTAATTTTGTCAACAGCACGGTTCATTCAGCTTACCCATCACGATATCCCCTAATACAGTCCTTATTCTCAGTTTGGATGCTCTCATTTATGTTTTTAGGAAATGGTGCAAAAATGCAGCACTGATTTTTACTAAATGTTCTCTATTATAAAGGATTTTTTTGTAAAATGGCATCAGTCTGCATTGACTTCAGACATACGTTTAGATAAACATTATTTAAAAGAAACTGCATGATTTAAAAAAAAAAAAAAAAAAAGCCCACTCTTGTTCTCACATAGGCTCCTGCTTGTACACAGACGTTTGGACAATGATAACAAAACAGGAGTGTGCTCCTAAGGACGGACATGCTGAGTGGATATGTGTATGAGTGAATTCGATTGTTGTAAAGGGTGTCTTGTGCCAGTGGGTTCACTCTTGTGTTGCTGGTTCTTCATTTGACTCTGCTGAATTAGATGGATTAGTGAACAGAATACAGACAAGCTGCTGACATACTGTAGTTACCACTCACAGCTGACGGGCAGAAAGGGACAGTTAAGGACAGTGCAGCATTTAAATAGATGCACATATGAAGGCAGATGGAGTGCAGGTAGAGAAGGAGGTTAGATGAAAGAAAAAAAGAAGCAGTTTCACATGCAAACAGATGGATAGGCAGGCCGGGAGGCCAGCAGACAGACAGACAGACAGGCAGACAGACAGACAGACAGGCGGACAGACAGACAGACGCACGCAGCAAGCTTCCCACTCACACTTGAATAATACACAAAAATGCACACTAAAATAAATGATTTCTGAACCTCTGAGTATATTTTTGCATTCTGGTCTGCCAGAGCATATTGAGGTAGGTGTTCAGTCAGACACAGTTGAGAGGAGCAGGAGGGGAGTTTCTGCCAGAACCCTTATTTTCTGGCATCAACCCAAGACTGATGCTTTCAAAAACTTTCCATGATGTCAGAAAAACTACATCATCTGGAATGGTTTTGATCAACGATTATGTGGCTTTAACAGTAATGTAAAATGATGTAATATTTATCAGTATGGAAGGATACGCCTCCTGGAAACTGATGCATTGTTTTAATAATTTTCTTGTGAAAAAAATGAACATTTTGTTAACTTTATGAACAGAGAAGAGTTTTTATAAATAGTTCCAGTTGAAGAACTTTAATGACCACATGAGATGTGGAAATGAATCCCAATCACTTAATCTTTATTTTTTTAAGCATTTTTTAACAACCAGGGTTGACCAAAATTAAATTAATATCAAGTCAAATAAAAACATGGACAAAAAAATTTGTCATAGTTTAGAAAAAAAAAATTTTGCAAAAATAAAAGGGTAAAAAAAAAAGTGCTGGTGCTCTTATGTGCAAAAAGCCAATCTGAACAGGAGTGTCATTAGTTTGGATTTGAACAGATGCAGGTCAGGAAGGGTTCGGAAGTCAGGGGGCGGCATGTTCCAGAGGTTGGGACCAAGGAATGCAGAAGAACGATCACCCCAGTTTTTACCGTCATCCGTGGAACCCTTCAAACAAGTGTTGAAGTGTTGAACCCAGCAGAACCTCACGTTCAGCTGGGTTGATGAAGCTCATGCTTAGGTATGAAGAGCAAGGCCGTTTATAGCAATAAAAACAAACAATAAGAGCTTATAATGGATGCTAATTTCAACTGTGAGCCAGTGTAAAGAATACAACACAGGAGTGATGTGGTCGTGTGTCTGAGAACTTCCAGCTTCCCGAACAAGTCGCAAACAACACGGTAAAGTTTGGATGATACCAAAATAAACATCATCACATGAATCAAGCCGGGAAGCATGACTGGCAGGATCTCTGGAAACATCTCAGAAGTCTAAATTTCCTAAGTTAAAAATGAAATTGGCTATGCCTTTTTCCAGAAGCATGTGGAACATGTTTTTTGGGAAAAGGTGAAGTGGGCAGCCAGGCTCAAAAACAAGGACAGTGAAGTACGTCTAATGTGGTCACGGTCGCGTGTTACCTGCATGGCGAGAGCCCGAGTTACCACCGCTCTGAGGTACTGCATTGGTTCCTCCGGTCCTTCCCATTTATTCTGCCATTTCAAAGGACACTAGGAGAGTAGGACGATAGACATGGGGGGAAAAAACTGTTATTCAAAGACATAATGAAGATACAAACTTAATACTTATTGAAAAAAAGCAAAACAAACAAACTTAGCAACTTATTTTTATTGTAATTATTTCTTTTGTTTGTTTTTTGGTTTAGTGAGCTGTGTGCTTCAGTCACATGATGAGTGGAGGACTGAAGTCGCATCACTTTCATTTACTGCACAAAGCTGCCAACCAGACAGCCATTGCAAATTTGATAGAAACCTGCTGATTTGCCAACTGATGCAATTCTAGGTTTATTGAAATATCTCTAAAGCGAACTGCTACTATAATTTAAAAAAAAAAAAAATCCCTAAATGGTATTAAATCAAAATCCTTGGGACATACCCCCCCCCCAAATGCCTTTGTTATGTGTACTTCATACAAACTGACCAGTGAGTAGATGACTCAGTCTGTAGTCTCAGTCCTGTTATATCTTGGCAAATTTAGAGTTGAATTCTGAATAAAATAAATATTCGAACTGCTACACATATATGAAAATGTGCTGCAATCTTTACAAATGCCAAAAACTCAAGAACACAAATACAACTGTGTTCAACTCATCATGTAAGTAAATGAATGCAGTTCCCCTCAAGGGCATCATTTACATTTCAGCAAAAAACATCAGTACTGTTAGTTTATCTGTGTGCAAGTGAAGTTTGAAAAACAGATTCCACTGTATGAATTAAGAAAAATATTTAAAGTGACAATGGAAGTGAGGGTGAAAAAAACTCATCCTCTCAGTTATGGTTTTGTTAATTAGTGTTTAGCCGCCTATGTTAACACACTGATTGGAAAACACTTGCAGTGTTAATGTGAACTGCTGAAATGTCTTTGTTTGAAAGGCAAAGAAAACTGACAAATGTTTGTGTGGGTGGTGATGGGAAGGTCCCTTCAGGGTGGCACAGTTACTCTCAAACATGACAGACAGTCTAGATTACTTAAAACTATTAAACAGAGATAAAACAAGTGTTTCACTCATGCTTACACACACACACACACACACACACACACACACACACACACACACACACACACACACACACACACACACACACACACACACAGCTGGAGCCCGTCCATTGAGAACTTGGTGTAATTTGGGCATGGGAGGCTTAATTGAAAAAAAAAAAAAAAAAAAAAAAAAAAAAAAGGACTTTATATGTCTCTCAGCAGCAAGTAAACTGATCAATCACTACCCTGCTGTGTGTTTGTGTGTGAGGATTGTGGAGTGTGTGAGGAGATAAACATGCAGGCTCAAGTTAAGTTACTGCCACGTCTAAGCTACACATATGTGCAAATATCCTCTCATCATTCATAAGCTTGTTAAATTAATGATGGCAGAAAACAAATAAATATACCCAGGAAATACTTACTAATGCAAAGGAATTAGTCTTTAACTATTAAAATGTTTTAATCACAGGTATTTTCATTTTCTTTTAAGTTCGCCTGAAAGAAAATATTGACAAACTAATTACAACAACTGGTGCCAGAGAATGTTTAACCTTTAATCAAAATAGCTTTCTCAGCATCACTCATTATGTCTTGACATTAACGATCTGTACAATGACTAAAGGCAGTGTTGATATTTATTTCTGTGCTGCAGCCCTTCTCAGGCGGGTGGCCCGGGCACTTTCCAAAGACCTAATCATGTTTTACTGCACAGCTGAGAAGAGGAGCAGTGGAGCCGAGTCCCTCTGCATTGTGCCTGCCACACTTTTGCATTATTACTACTTACTCAAATGGTCAAATCTCAAAATATATAAATCACCTCACCAGCTCATTCTGTTCCTCTTCTTTGGTTAAAACTGGGCCAGTGACTAATGTCTGGTTAAAATGATTTTGAAAGACTTCACAGCTCATTTGCATGCAGAATAACCAATCTTCCATCCATTCATTGTCTATACCCGTTTCATCCTTTGCAGGGTCACAGGGGTCTGCCGGAGCCGATCCCGGCTCATTACAGGTGAGAGCCAGGGATCTGGACAGGTCGCCAGTCTATCACAGTGCCACATATAGAGACCACACAGAAAGACTCCTGCCGGGAGTCAAACCAGGAACCTTCTTGCTGTGAGGCAACAGTGCTAACCACTATGTGTAAATATTTGAACTAATTCAATCTTTTTTATTATTATTGTTGGTTGAAAACAATCGGAAATGAGCTTTTTTTAATATCCCGTTGTGGTGGTGGATTGGATAATTGAAGGATTGCCTAATCAATCACTGGTAGTTTCAGTGTCCTTGGACAGCATAAAGAACCCTACATGGCACATCCCGGCCTCTCAGAGCCCACAAGGCAGCGTTCTCATTTTGCATCCAGCGTAAAACATATGCCAAATCCACATACCGAAGACGATAATCCGCTGTGGCGACCCCTGAAGAAGGGAAAGAAGCTGATAAAAGTTGCCTTTGCGTTTTCAATATCAATTAAGGTTTATATGTTTTAGCTAAATAGGATAACAGAAAATGTTTTATAGTCGAAAAACATTGAATGCTACAGAATGTCATTGTGGCAATATTTTAGCAAAGAACTTATACATAAACCCACAACCTTTCCATTAAAGGTGCAGCTGTAATATAGTCGTGAGAAGAAAAATAACTACCTCTATAGACAAAACAAAGTCAGGACTGGTCAGTAAGTAAGTAAATATATGGATCTGCATCAAGCTTATTTTCATTGTATTTAATTTTTTTTTTTTTAATCTCTTTGTTAACATATATCCTCTTTGTACTTCTGAAGGAGCACTACCTTTTGAACGGTGATGCGTAAAGCATTGCCAACTGAGATTAAAAAGTCATCAGGTGTTAAAAATTTGGCAGGCAGCAAGTGTGATCTGTGTCTGAATTCCTGTGGTCTGGCGAAATGTACAAAAGCGTCACCAGAGAAGACAGTTGATAATACTTTTTTTAAGGATCAATAACCTTTTTATACCCTAGGCAATATTTGTTTGATACACTGATATGATGGTCTGCAGAGAATGACTTCTTCCCTGAGGAAGGCGTCAACATAAAAAGCCTCATCACAACATTAAAAAAAAATTAAAAAAAAAAAAAGAAAAATAAAGGAAAGATCAGGTCATGGTAAAACTTGATAGATTTGTGCTGCTAACAAAAAAACAAAACAAAGCTAAAAAACGTCCATTTGACGGTTAAAGGTTCATTCAACTCTTGATGCATCTTGAAAATGCACAACACAAAAGAACATCTTAAAAAAGTCAGCAAAGACAAAGGAAACTGTGAACACTAATTTAGGACATGAACAGTAGCTCATTAGTTGATTTTTAAAAGCTGTGAAACAATTTTGTAAAACAGTAACGACATCTGTTTCATAACTGAGTTCAGACGGGGCCATTTCAATTGCCATTTCGCCTTCCAATGATCATGAAAATGAGCAGCAATAAAGCAATAAAGCAGCTACTGCGCCTACATTCCCAGCCTCAAGGAAGTGAATTGCCACAGCTGTGAAGATGAGCTTGCACTCCCTTGGAGCCAATTGAGAAATATTTTCATGAGGATGGATATGAAAAGTTTGGGCTTGTCCAAGGACATGTTATTTCACCCAAACTGGCTAGACTTAGATGAACGGTTACTGAACCTGCTCAAGCACACGCCTTGTGGGAAATAATTGTTGTAATCTGGGTTTGGATAAAAAGTTCTCTCTGCATAAGCAAAAACATGTTAAACTAAGTGGACTTTGTATGATCTGGATCAATTTCTCATTCAGAAAATAACAAACGAATAAAATAAAATAAAAAAAGAAAGAAGAGAATCAGAGGAAGAACTAAATGGACAGTTGTTTTGAGAAGAGAGTGCAGGTGAATCACTGCCCTCCGCAGCTCCTAAATGCTTAACTGAAATAGTAGGACTGTAGAGCATTTAAATGCACACGGCTACCCATAAATTCAGCTTAAACAGTGCATTTTAGGTTATTCTTCCAATTAGCACAACATACCAGTCGGAAACCTGTTAATGATTTCAATTTGGTCATTCGTTTTTTTTTTTTTGTGAAGGACAAAAAGCTGACTGATTGTTATTTAGACAGACTGTTAATAACATTTTGGAGATTTATTTATTTGATGTGTAGATGTGAGGATTATTCTTCTGGTCTATGTTTGTACTTGCTTGCATATACTTTCAATGTTGCCTAAACAACATGAGGATTTTTGTGAACCAGTCCCATTTAAAATTAGACCGAGGAGGAGGGAATACACCTGCTTTCAATTACAGTAACTGATTAAACCCAGATAAGAGTCAGCTGTTGCTGTAGTATTTTCTTGAATGTATGGCGTTATATTCTGCTGAAAGCCATGGACTACAAAGAGTTACCAAAGTGACTGCAAGACTAAACTGCTGAAAGGTACCAACAAGAAGAGGGACTTAAAAAATACTAAAAGGCCCTGAATGCAACATGGAACTGTGTCAAAACAACCATCCATAAGAGGAGAAAATGTAGGACCACACAAGCACGGCAGAAATCAGGGTGATCCAAAGTTGGAGAGGCTGAGGAGAGAACATATGAGGAGCTGTCAGGATGAATGGGAAAACTCTGCTGAAGTTATGTCTTGTTTGATTTTGATGCATGCTTTGGGTCATTGTCCTGTTGAAATTGAGATTTCCAGCTTTATGACGGGACAAAGGACTAAAAACAAATAAAAAAGTTTTTTGGAATGGCCCAGGAGAGCCCAGACCACAATCCCATCAAAACCTATGAAAGAAGCTAAAAAGAGCCGACAGATTCCCTCACAATCAGAAGGAACTGGAGCTTTTGTGTGATGTGTGAGAAGATAGTTATTCACAAAGACTAGATACTGTAATAAAGACAACAGGCGCTTACATAAAATACTTGGGAGGGGTATTGAGCTTTATGCATTCAAGCTGTGATACATTTTCTTTTCAGAAATACTCCCAACAGAGGTACTTTTTTTTTCTCAGAATTTCTGTTTGTTGGAAAATGTCATTAAAGACGTAAGTCAGACGTTTAATACTAAACTAGACTAGAAACTACATTGGAAATCTTTTTTTTTTGTTATTTACACATTTACCATCTCCATGTGCACTGATTTAACAACTGTACACGTGGGGCATTGTGATTTCAAACTAATAGCTACCACAATGTATGATTTTATTTTGTACAACAATGTAATTTTAGATTGATCAATTTATATGTAGATACACCTATATTTATTGTTAAATATATAAATAATATACTCATTCAATTATATTCTGCATTAGAGTAGTAGAAAGCAAATAGTCACAAAAACAGGAGGAAAAAGAAGATAAACCATAAAAGATGAAAACTGGAGATAATTAGTTGGAAAATCTTAGGGGACGACACTTAATACCTATGATTAATATGACAAAAAAAAAAAGAGTGAGGAGCAACACAATAAAGAAGAAATTTTGCCGGAGGCTTCTCTCAGGGGATTACAAACACAGGAGTGAAAGTTGACAGTATGTCTCTTCTTCTCTACCTCATCATATCCCCTTTGTCATCAACTCAGCCTGGGGACATACAAGGATACATATTGTGTTTGCAAGATGTCTGTAAATCAGCTCTATGTACACTCTTCTCCCTCCGCCCAACACACACACGCACACACACACACACGCACACACACACACACACACACACACACACACACACACACACACACACACACACACACACACACTTCTGAACTGAAAAGATAACGTGGATAATGGGTTTTATCTGATACCTTTACTGTAAAAGACAGACAAAATTGTACATTTCATGGATAGATGCATCAAAGCATCCAACACAATAAAGAAACTTGTTAGTGGGTACATTTTGAATCACAGTGGTATTCAGTGTTTTGTAAAAAGTCACAAGGAAGTTGTACTGTGCCATTTAAGACAGCTTTCTAATATCCATTTTCATCCTTTTGTATTGTACTCATTTTCATTTATAATTCATTTTGACACAAACTTTTAAGCCAGCAAAATAAAAAAAAAACCTAAAAAACTAAACTAGCCTAACGTATGATAAATTAATAGTTTGACTCATTAATCCAATATTGATCGATTTCTCTTTTCCTCGTTCTTACCTCTTGATTCAGCAGGGCAGTCGCCAATTTCTGGACTTCTGGGGTCAACAGCTGTGTCCCTCTGATGACTTTGCTCAGTGCAGCCAGAGATTGGTGGACACTCTGTGACAACATTTGTCATTTACATGCCGTGCACATTATGAAGATGATGTCTGTGAAGTCGGACTTATATAACAATTTACCATTTAACTGCAATGACCCACTTTGTAATCACTGACATGTCCTGTGACTAGAGCCACTAATGTTTTTATTTACAAGGTTAGTTTTATATCTATCTATCTATCTATCTATCTATCTATCTATCTATCTATCTATCTATCTATCTATCTATCTATCTATCTATCTATCTATCTATCTATCTATCTATCTATCTATCTATCTATCTATCTATCTATCTATCTATCTATCTATCTATCTATCTATCTATCTATCTATCTATCTATCTATCTATCTATCTATCTATCTATCTATCTATCTATATAAATAAACACACGCATACACAGTCATTGATACTGATGCACACCTGGACCAAGCGGATGGCACTGAACTGCTCCAGAGCAATGAATGACAAGACTGGAGACGTCTGGCCTTCTGCAGGGGGGTCCACCTTCTGATGGATCAGAGTTGAACCCTGAAGAGGAGACATAAACCCAGAGACATTAGACTCTTTTTTTTTAATTACTCCCAGCACATTAATATGATATAGTTACAGAATAATTGTTTTTCTCTCTCTGCAGTGCAAACCTGGGGAACGGTTTTATTCCCCTGGTAAAATGAGTGATTTACCTCGTTTTACATGCTGATATTTTGTTGTATTTTGTAAGAGATATTATGTTTTGTAGCTACACCCTATTTTTGCTTTTTTTGCACTGAATTAAATACAAAAGTAAAAAAAACACTTATGATTTAGGAATAGAGGGATGTGCATGACGAAGAGTGATGGATAAAGGAGGCAATGAAGGAAAAAGCTGGCAGGGTGGGATTCAGCTTGATTATATAACTTAACTGCCAACTAAATATTCTCAGTCCTGTTATCCTTCTCAAGACTACATACAACTTTGAATGAATAGATCTAAGCATTTTTGAATACAATTCATAATTTTAAGCTGTCCATGCACAACTTGCAATCTGCTTTTTTCCTTCAAATTAAATGAGAAAAGATAAATAAGATGCAAGTACCTACTTGGAGTCACACATCTACTGATGATCAAACACCCCCAGGGGAGTTAATGGCAAAAGGACAGTTCATTCAAAGCAGTCGGTGGTAGACTGTAATCCAGTGAAAGCTAGATTGTGATGCAACAACTGTGTTTAACACATGTGCCTTTCATTTAGTACAAAACAACTTTGGACTGCGAGAAAAGGAGACAGAAAGAAAAAGAGGCTGAAGGCAAAGTGAGGCAAAGGTTCAAAGAAGACGGCGAGCATGTGCGCTCTACAGCATGAGACGGAGGAAAAAAAGCAGAGCAGGAGTTTGGGAATACAGTGGCTAAATTATTTAATGTGGAGGTACATGTCCTTTTTATTAAAAAAAAAAAAAAAAAAAAAAGTGCCAGTCTCCAAGCAACTAGCACATAGTAGTGCTGCCTGACTGGGAAAGCCAGAGGCTATTTCATTGCATGCAATGGCTGCTGACTATCTCTGAGCTATCTGCCACTGCATGAGGACTGTATAACAGCTCAGGTGCTGGTATCTTAAAATACTTCACACTATTTGAAATATGAGGCTCTGTGTTCTCTAAGGATGTAAAATTAGGGCCGATGCAAATTTTAATTTGGTGAATTTGCACTTCTACTCATTCCAGTTAATTAACTGATTGGGATGAAATCAATGCTGTGCATTTTGAGTTTGGAGAAATAAATGAGGGAAGTGGAGAAAATACACAAACTGACCTGGTTGAGCTTCTTCCATAAGTTGAGGACAGGAGAGAGACTGTTTGACCAGAGTTCTCTGTCAAACTTAGACCCCGTGGCCACTGAGCGACTGAGAATACGCAGCTGGGAAATTACCTGTAATTAAACAAATTACAAACATAAATAAACACTTCAAAGAAGCAAGCAGAAATATCCTTTAATGAAGTTGCATTATTTGAACTGCATGCTTGCATACTTGTGAAAGCAAGTGACTTAAGATAGAGAACAATAATAGATATTCATACTGTCATCATATGTTAAAAACAACAACACTGGTCTTTATTGAATCAACGCTATTTCAGGTCACAGGATGTTGCAAGTTAAAAAGGGAGAAGCTCACATCCTCACAGCTCCTCATCGCACAAGATTAGCTAGAGTGAAAGTGTTTATGCATTTGTACAAGTTTTGCGTCCGTTAAGCGAGGAAGACAATGATTACGTTCCAAGTGGAGAACTTCCATGAGTACACTCTGCGCACTGTGTTCTTACTTGTCCAGTTTGCAAATGAGTGTTGTGTCTATTTAAAATAGTCTTGTCCTTATGGGGACACCATTGCTGCTTCCAGCGTAATATGTGATGACAGTGTCAGAGTGAATGAACTTATGCCCTCAAAACCGATTCAAGGGGACATTCAATGAAGTACATAGCACTGACTTTCATGTAGTCCAGTAAAACTATTAACTAGTGCATGTATAAATGTTTTATATTAGTGTTGAATCGGAATTGACAAAGTATTTCCTACAGCGACTGACACCGAGGCAGTAAAAATGACGACAGCTAAAAAAAAAGTTTTGAAGTAGATGTCATGGTTCTCAACGTTGTTTTTGCACAAATACAACCTGAGATTATCGTGAAGCCCTTGTATCTATTTGAAATTTTCAACAACTTCAGAACAACACACAAAACTTTTACTTCAAGGTCACAAACAATGATCACAAAAAGCCAGGACAAACAAAAAAAAACCTTTTTGTCAAGACTGAGTCAAACATGAGAAGCACAGAAACTATATGCCTGGATAAAGCGCAGTGGTTCCTGCCGCCGTCTTAAATTTGTATTAGTTCAAATCACAGATTTTATTAAAAACAGAAGAATGATCAGTTCACTTCACCTGACAGAGGAGACAGAGACGACAGCGTGAGAAAATATCTTTTCTCTCTCTCTTTTTTAAATCCATCCTGTTAGCTTCTTAGAAGCGTGAAGTAGTATTTTTTCTTTTCTTTTTTTAAATTCAAGCATTTCTTTATGTCAAAACTTTAACTTGTGTTGCAAATGACAGAGAACATCAACAAGTAGAAGTATTGATACGGAGTGCTGGTGTCAATACCCTAAAGATTACCCGGCGCTACCAAAGAGCTACTTTATGAGCAACAAGCCCTGAGCAACATCTCTTAATAAAACATAAAAATGTACTCCATGCAGCGTTCTCAATGACGCAGGCTCACTCATGTGCTTTCTCTTGTTTGCTGCCATGTTATTTGGTCGTGTTTTAATATTTAAGTGTTATAATGCAATTGTGCTTGTGTGCATTTTGATTGGTTGGCTGTTGAATCTCAACGGGCAAAACTAGAGTAGCCAGAAGCTGAACTGAGCACTGGAGAGCAGACAATAGTCACTGGGATGATTTGCAGATGATTGTGAAGCAGCTGGGACAAGTCTGAGGACAATGTCCTCGGGGGGGAAGAAGGTAGATTTCCCATTCCAAGGGTTAGGAATGAGTTGCTTGCTTCAAGTGGAGTGATTCAAGCATCAAGCCAGGCAATGTTCTGAAGTGGGGATAGAACGAAGTGGGAGATTAAAAGGTGGATTTCGGCTCCAGACGTTGCACTGGTCTGTTGTAGAGAGCTCTGTCAAAAAAGGAAAGTACTTGATTTACCAGTCAATCATTCCAAACCTCATCTGTGGTCATGAGCTGTGAGTAGTGACTGCGAGAATGAGACTGCAAATACAAAACTGGCAAAATGAGCTTTCTTCAAAAGATGGCTCAACTAATCCTTAGGGATAGGCTGAGGCGCTCAGTAATTGAGGAGGTGCCCCGAGTCACTGCCCTTCTACACCGTCAGGAGACATCTGAAGTGGTGTGGAAATCTGGTCAGGATGTCTGCAGTACATCACCCAGTGAGGTGCTTTGGACATGTGCCACTGGAACAGACCTCAGGGCAGACCCAGGACTCACCGGGGAAGATTACATCTCTCAGATGGCCTGGGAATAACTCGGTGTCTCTAGCCTCATTCACACAGCCAGTTTGTTCCACCTCAGTCCGCCCCGCTGCACACTGAGAATGCCACGGGAGGTGGAACGGTGTGACACTTTTTCCACACCTCTACTGCCTTGGGAGGTAGTGGCAGAGCTGTAACAGGAGTGAAATGAAGGCTGTGTGAACTGGTAATGCAGAATGGTGTAACGGGGCTCAAGGATGGCTGTAAACTCTTACAGAGGATGAAATCAGTCAGCACATGTGGAAGGTGAGACACAGCCTGGTGGGCAGTCTGATCGCAGCATTCGGGTGGTTAAAGCGAAAACAAAAAATATGCAGCGATAAAATTAAATAAATAAAAACACCAGACTCTCAGTCATAGCTGAAGTAGAAAAAGAGTGACTGGAAAAGCCAGATTACAACCATATCACTCCACTTGGGACACGAGCTACTGGGCGAACCCTACTGCCATACGTAGAGACCTGGAGGAGCCTTCACCTGCTGAAGTCAGGGTAGTCTTTCTCCTACTAAGGTTCTCTCGTCCAGTTGCAGTAGCATTGCAATCTCCATCAGCAGTAGTGAAACTGAGGTCAGCACAAGTGTCTGCCCAACAAAACAAGCAGGTACAAACAAAAAACAAAAAAGACTTTTCCATTACAACTAACATTATGAAAAATACAGTATTATTCAACCTTTTGTTGACCTTAGCCACATGCCAAGTGAATCCAAGGCTTTATGATAGTTGCATCATTGTTTCCCGCCTCTTCACCAGCCACTGAATTAGAGTTACATTATTTTTGCAGTCTAGACACGTTAAAAGTCATCTTAATTTGCTGCAAAAGTGTTATGTGCGGCCGTGCCTTCAGTTTCAAGCAGCATTGCAATGCTTGGTTGAGGGCAAAAGTACAAAGAACAAGTGCCAGAAGTCAAAATATTTCTCTAAGCAAAGATGGAGTTTTTCAGCAGCTAATCCTTTTAATTACAAAGAAATCAAAGACACAAACGATCAACACCGTGAACATGTGCGAGTGAACAAATGTCCAGTAAGATGTGACGCGTCATCATCAGAAGAGTGTGCAGCTCTTTTAGGACCCTACATTACATTGTAGGTAATATAATAGTATTTGCTGTCCTTGCAGTGGTCTGTGTGCATGTCCACATCTAATATAATATGTTTTTGCCCTCAGACAGACTACATTGGAAGACTAGAAAAGGCCATGTGTACTGAACAAGTATGATGAACAAGTGAGTAGAGAGGAACAGAATAGTTGAAACCGTTCATCACACCCACACAGAAACATGGTAACATTATCACAGGGAATCCCACGGATGAAACAACTACTTGGAGATCAAACATGACCAGGAAGTGTTGACTGGAGGAAACCTCCTCAGTCCACATGGGATATCAGGTTTTCAACAACTGAATAATAACAGTATACTTATGACTGACTTTACCACTCCACTGTGTCGGGTTTTGTCTTTGCGTACATGAACTAATGGTATGTGCATTTGTACCTTTGTTTCTGTATGAAGGAATAATGTGGTATTTGCTTGTGCACTCCTGTGTTAAGCAGGCTGTGTGCATGTGAGTGTGTGTGAGTGTGAGAGAGAACCTGGGAGCTGATGATTCTCTGAGAAGATCTTTCTATGTTTGCTGGCAGACCAAAAAATCCAGGTCTGTCATCCTCTGGAAGTTTCTCTATTACACTGCGGTATTCCTGGGAGGACACACGGAAAAATACAGGTCGAGCACATGCATCCTCATGGACATACGAAGACAGTGGGGTCAAGAAAAAAAAACAGCAAAACACTGCCTTGTTATGTCATGCAGGTTTTTTTCTGAGTTTCATTTGCTACTAAGTTTAAAAAGTGACATTTTGTGTATGAGTGTATGAGATAAATAATGCTTTACTGATTGACTAGGTGTGTTTAGTATTTAAGAACTAAAAATCCTAAAACTATATCTTCATACACTCAGCCACTCTAGGTATACCAGGTGTACCAAATGAAGTGGCTGGTGAGGGTATATAAGACATATGACTTTTCAATAGTTCAAAATAGCAGGTTATAGGGGTCTGGGCAAGCCACTTGGCTCCACTCCTCCCCCCTCCGTGCAAGGTGTACCTCCTTAGAAATCTGTGTGGTGACTGTACTTGTGAAGTACAGAAGTCCAGCAAATGCAAAATGATGTGAAGATGTGTGGGAATAAAGATAAGGAGGAATTATTGAAAATGGCAGAGTAAAAGACATTGTATTTAACCATTCAGGATAGTTAACATAGAAAATGTGCCTTTTTACAATGTACCCCCCTTAAACTGTGTATCCAGAATGTTAATTCAAAGTACAGATTTCAAAATTCACTTTGTAACAATGTGGTTTTATTGTAAAGGAACTAAAAAACAAGCAGGCAAACAAACAAAAAAGAAGCAGTAATATAAGCATTATTTTCGTCGTTTATTTTATCCAGAGTGCGAATGTGTTTATTTGACAACCTACCAAAATGGAGCAGGAGTTTGGGAGGCTGATCTGGGGCGGAAAGACGTGTGCTCCTCCTCTGCTCTTCCTCGATCCAGCTGATGATGAGAGGAGTCGTGCAGAAAAGAACTGCTCGAGGTAGGAGCGCAAGATACGGAGGTCAAAAGGATTGTCTATTCGTCCACCATAGATTGCACTCTCCAACAGGCCATGGACAAACTCCCATTGGAATGATTTGCCACCTTGGACATAACAAGACACATTAATAGCCAAAGAGTTATATATATTTGTGCAGTGAGTGCACTCTTGTAAAAAAAAAAAAAAAAAGCAATGACTAACACTATGTTACAGTATTTGTGAACAATTTGTTCAAAAGAACATCTTTTGGGTGAATGAAGTGAACAAATTCACTTCCTGAGCATGCAGGGATACATTCACTCGCTGGAAGAGTGAACATTCAGTGATTCATTCAATGATCGTATTACACAGTGAAACTAAGCCTTTATAAAAGTATCTTAACTTCTACCTCCAACTGCCAGTCAGGCTCAGCACGGTCAAGAGTACTGAAAAACTGAAAATCAGTCTAAAAAAAAGGCAGAAAGGCTGAAATGTCAGCATTTATGTCCAATATTTAACAAAGAAAAAAAAAACCATCAAGAATCACATCCCTGTTTCCAAATCTGTACAAAGACAAATACTGAAACTGATTTTTATTTTTTTTTATTTCCCTATACAATATGATCATTGCAAATTTGACACAAGTAACATTTTTTGAAAATGTGACAATAGCCTAAAAAGGACAGAGCGAGTTGTCTAAAAAGCGTATAAAATAGTTTTGTAAAAAACTGGTGGAATTTCCTTCAGCTGATAAGCAAGTTAATTAGCAACACAGCAATAACATAACTGGGTATAAACAAAAGCATTACGAAGATCACAGGTGGAAATAAAGATGAGAAGGCTGTATAATTCCTTCTCTGATCTAGGTTTTGACATAACAGTAGCCTGGAAATCTGACCTAGTTTCAGTGACAGTGTTGTGCAAAGTTTTCGAGTTGGTAGCCAATTCAGACACCCAAATCTAAGCACTCAAGCAGAGACCTTGTACTGATGTCCAGTACAAGAAAATAATCATGGGCGGGTGTCCTGGACACTGTTATCACTCTTCGGTCCTCCTACCTTCAAACAGCCTGTCAATAATTTCAAAACCAGCACGGAGGTCCGACAAAGAAAACTCGTAGAATTTGGTCCACCCCTGGAACAAAGCAAAAGAGTATGAAGTTATGAGTCGTAACACATTTATACATTGCTGTTTTTTGTTTTTTCACCAGACCAAAAGGTAAAATAATTAAAGACCTCACATCATACCCATTGTTTGAAGATTGATGTATCATCTCAATCTTCTAGCCGGATGCTTTTAAATTAAGGACTCTTAAGTCCCATTGTCTTCCAATCCATTTAAATTTTACCAATTTCTATCTATCTATACTCACCTCCTTATTAGGTATACTAGATGTACCTACTAAAGTGACTGCTACCTTAAGCAATGGTAAAGCCAGGTCCTTTTACTATTCTGCAAGGTGCTTGTGTTCAGTTCTTGAGCCCCTTTTCTCCTTGATTCAGACTCTAAGTGTGATTTACCATTTCTCCTTAGTTCTTCCGCAGCCATCAGCCACCATGGCCACCCATTTGACTTCCCTGGCGGAAGTCATTCTACTTCCACCAGGGTTTCCTAAGAGCAATGCAGACCTCACCCAGACCCTGACTAACCTTTAGATTAAATAAAAACCCTAGCCCATAACAACCCACTGCATGTCTCAATGCTCCTTATTCCCTACCATTCCTTGAAACATTTGCTGCTGTAATTTTGTGCGTGAGTTAGTATTCATTGGTGGTGCAGACCTCTTTCTGCTGCGTTTGATAAATCTGCTCCCAAGTGAGAATACACATTGTTCTCATGCAGATCTCACTGCATTATGGTTTGTGTACATACCATATTTAAACAAATACAAGTTTACCTTTTGGAAAACTTGGTAAACAAAAAAAAAATTAAAAATTAAAAAAATAGAGACTTAGTAAAGACAGAACCCTTTAAATTTTGATGTGGAACCAGATGATGTGACTGGGTTACAGGGCAGCTGTGAAGGATGTGTTTTTCAAGTACTTGCCAATTAATTATTCAATATACAGAATTCACTAGTCTTATAAGGCCTCTGGTATATCAGACATAACTGGAGGGCCATTTTGCTGGGCACAGACAGGAGCCTGTGTACACAAACAAATTAATATATATTAATATATATAATCTGTGTGTGTGTTTATTAATCGTAAAGCTGTAATTGAAACTGGACGTGTATCCTTGTGTGTCTGCTTTCATCTCTTTTTGTCTCTCTTAAACACAGGTCTGATAAAGGAAGATGACAATGAGGAATACAAATGTGAATGGAACAGCAGGTGAAGGAAGAAAGGATTAAGAGAATATCTTTAAATTACATGGTTTTACTTTTGGATGACAAACATTTGCTTATGAAGAAAAATAAACTTTCAGTGAGAGACAAGAAAATTCTAACTCTAACCAAAAAAATGTAACACGAATGAAGAATATATTAAAGTAAAATACTTTAAGAAGGTAGGTCCTAAAACAAGTTCAAATAAATCATATGCTCATTTTTAAAAGATGAAACAATTTTCTGATGTATTATTGAAATGTGTACGATATGCTTTGGTCTGTGATTCCTTAGACAAAATAAATAAAAATAAATGTTGGAAAAGTAGTGCATCAGACCCTCAAACTATCTCCGTGGTCCGTGGTGCATTTCAATCACCCAAACAGAGCAGCGGGACCAGTGAAAGTAGGTGGCACAGACAAGACAGCTGGCTTTTTAACCCCTGGTAGGAGTTTAAAAAGCTATCTGAAACCATTCCTCTAATCAGTCTGGTTCCGGCAGATATTTGCTTAGAGGAGCAGATGGCTCTGACCAGCAATTTGAGATACTATGCATGAAAATTTGTTAAACAAATCAACCGAGAGGACACTGAAGGTCTTATGGAATAAGAGACAAAGCTACTAATGTTGATGATGATTGCATTGCAGCTGAAAAACACAAAGGGATACAGTTGTTCTGTTTCTTGATACATTTCTCAGACAATCATATTGAATGGTGCAAAAGTCAGATATATCACTATATGATACATTCAAAAAGATAATGAGGCGATTATGTCATGCTTAATTATGAGTGATGGTGTGTTACATTTACAAAGCATATCCATGATGTATCAGCAGTGTAGTTGATCAAAATCTTGGTTTTAACTAATATCTTTATTAGCTTGTTTACAACTGAGATAAAATAGTAAACAAAACACAGAAGCACTAATCTTTTGGATATCAGGCTCTTATTAACACAAGCTTATGTTCAAACTCATGCATGTGTGATTTTGTTATCTCAATTTATCCAAAATAATTCTGGGTTTAAACAGACATGTGGGAAAAGGGAGTGCATGTTCAAAAGACACTTGGCAGGCGGCTGGATTTGATTGTCACAGGGGAACTTCGACTAATCACACTAGTAGAGTGCAGCCAACTGATAACATCAAACTAATGCTAAATCCAGCTGGGAGAAGAGACAAAGCCTTCTCCCCTGTTGTTTTATAACTGATGATATAACAACAGCTACACTGTTTGGGAGCCACTAGTGTTGACATGAAAACTAAAACCCAGTAGTATCAACCAGTATAGAGCTCCAATCTGACTTAAATACCTGGCCACAAACGCTTAGCCAGATCCTGGTGAGATGGAGTCTAGTCAATCTATCCTCTGGACAGGTTGCCAGTCCATTGTAGAACCACATATAGACAAACAACCACACGCACACTTAAAGTCTTTTTTGGTGAAATAGCCTTTTATGATTTATCTTGTTCAGATGGATTGTTTTTAACTTAATTTAATGGCTTATCCAACATAGCTGTTTATTTTTTCAACAATGTTGGCACTTTCAATGCACACGTATTCATTTTGAAAACAACAACCCCCTTTGATATCAGGATCAGTATTGGTTATTTGGAGGTATATATTGGATTAGGGGCAGGACCCAATAAAGTGGATTGGTGCATCTTTAATTTAAGGTCATGAGAAAACTATGACAAATGAATGAATGATAATGATTATACAGTACTCATGGGTTTGTGTATTTTACCTGTGGAATGTAGTTTCGTCTCTCTTGACAGACAGCATGAAACCAAGCCAGACAGAAAAAAGACTGGGCTCGGGCCAAATTGCCTCCTAAACACAATCAATCAACAGCATGTCACAACCAAAATAATCTTTACCCACTTTCATTCTTATCAACTTGTTGCTGGATTACATGCAATCACTTGGTTTTAGTTTAGTAAAAGATTTTGGTGTAGCTTACAACACTGCAATGTTTACTCTGCACTAAAGAGATGCAAAGTTGCACTATGAAGCCAAGTACTCTTTTCAAGGTAATGGCACATGACACATTGGGAGTGAGACCAAGCTCATCAAAAGTAAACACTCTTAAAGATTCTTTCCAACTCTTTAGCATTTGCTTTGTAGTTACAGATGAAGAGGAAGAGACAGCTAACCTTTACTGATCTGCTCTGGAGTCCAGGACTCATACGTTCTCAAAAGATTCTTCTTAAGCCCTGGAGGAGCCTGCAGACGGGAAAGAAAAGAGGCAGGTAGACAATAAGGTGATGGGGAAAGATGTTTTGAAGGGGTAAAGGCTGGGTTTTACAAACTAATCACACGCAAAATTAAAATGTTTAATATACATCTGAAGTGCAAGGTCCAAATATAGCATTGCTTTAAAAGAAAAAAAAAATATTTCTCTCACTGAGTAATTATACATTAAAGTCTGACTCAACAAGCTTGCAAAAAAAAGATTACATCTTACACAGGCTCATTTATGTATGCATTCATCTGATTACCTGTTAATGCATACATTTGCAATGCAGAAGGTAATGCAAATAATTACAAGGGGATAACAGTGAACTTAAAAAAACACGCACACGCACACGCACACGCACGCACGCACGCACGTCCCCTGCAGGATGTCCGAGCTCTCACATATAGACAGAGTGAGAAACTCAGTCATCTGGGAGGGGCTCAGAGAAGAGCCATTGCTCCTCTGCATCAAGAGGAGCAAGATGAGCTGGCTCCTCTACACATGCCGGAAGACCTCTTAAGGCAGGCGTCCGGGAGAAATCCTCACCATATTCTCAAGCCTCCTCATCTGCATCCTCTTGATGAGAGGAGCCAGATGTAGTCTAGATGGGTCTACCCCAGGGTAGATGAAGAGACTATGTCAATGTAAAAGGCTACACCTCATATTATGAATGTATTTCTTTATATATAAATTCCTCTGATGTGGTTAAAACAAATTCACCCCCCTCAGAGTTGTCATGGATGTCATATTAAAAAATACAAACCAAAAAATTTTTTCTAAAAAGAAGCCATACATATGTTGTTTTAAAAACTTACTTATATGTTACAGCTTACTGCTACCTCTATTAAGGATTTAAAAATAAGTAGAGTTGTTCATCTATTAAAATTTCCAAGATTAGCCAAATTACTACACGTTGTATGTTACTACTTTAATTGTCTGAATGTGCATAATCTGCCCCAGGCCAAAAATGCAACCTCAGAGACAAAAACAAAATAAAGTCAGTGAAAATATCAGTTTGCATATGTATTGGACAGGTTTTATGTTTTAGGCATTAGCACTGATAATAGTCCAGGAGCAGAAATATTGTTACTGTATCTTTATGTGTGCAGTCTATCAGTAATTTTGCATGTTAAGTGTGTGCGTGTGCGTGCGTGTGTGTGTGTGTTTGTGCGTGCGTGTGTGTCAAAGGGAAATAAAACAAAGCAAAATGGGGAAAAAAGCGAGGCAGGCAGACAGGATGTTTGTGCAGCATGCTTGGCTGCTGAAGCAGCTAACCCCATGAGCATGACTTCCATCAAGAGCACACTGAGCACTAAAGCATGCATCACTAATGCACAAGCTGTGGCTTCTGCATGTCCTTACAGATTATATAGAGTAGAAGAAACACATGTGGAATCTGTTCACAAATACCAACGATCAGGGAGGAAGATGACGATAATTAGAAATACTTTTTATAGCTGTAGAAATGTATCAGCATGTGTATGAAGAAAAGCGTTGAAATAATGCATGGATATTTGAATCTGAAAAGTTGGGTGATACAACAGAGGAAAAAAACCACCTAAAAGAAAATTGAATTTATATTACTAATTATGAACACATTTGTGGGTAAGCGTGTGTGTCAGTACCTCATAAGTAATCTTAAGGCTGGACTGCAGCAGTATGGGAGGAAACCTGGAGTGAACTTCTGCTGTCAGCCAGAGACGGAAGCTTGCTTTGGGACGAAGCGCATTTAGTTCCTGTGGAGAAAAAAATCAGTGCATACAGTATGAAGATGCAATATGCACAATGAGAAATGACAGCAAAACTTAGACCAGACAATCCATGCAGTACATGCAAAATACAATGCCTTTTTTCCATTGTTGTCTCTTAATTCCCACCTTTAGTTCTCTAATGTCTTGCATTTCTTTTTTAATTTCTCTACAGACACCTCTCTTAGACAATAGGGCAAAGTTAATATACTGGTAGCTAAGTGTTTTGCATCATTTGACTGGTTACTAAAACACAAGGACATGTACACAAAGAGAACTGTAATTCATTCTTTCCTGCTGAAATGAATATGGTCACAAATAATCGTAAATAAATAGTACAACTGACAGTTCTTAAAGGAAGGTCTTCTATCTCTTATTGTGCATTTGCATTAGTTGTTGTTGATCAGATGTTCACTGGAACACATAATTGTATTTCAAAATAACTGCTGGAGAAGGAATTAAAAAAAAGTAAAATAAACTAATCAAAATAAAAAAAAAACACAAACACAAAACAATATAAAGTTTTATATATATATATATATATATGTATGTATATGTATGTTCATAGTAGAATGCATCAATGCTGTGTTAAAATCTATGCACAACAAAATAAAGATACTCAAACTCTACAAGCTTTGTATCTGGACACTAATGATAAGAATCATTAGATGCAATAACTCCTGATAAAAATTCTTGCACCATTATTTGAAAAGTGTTGACAATTATATCACAATAGATTGGACTCTGAAAGGCAACTAATAGTGTTTAGAATTTATTTATTATTTATTGTGTAGCACTGAGGGTTTAAGAGTGACGTAACTTCGATTCTCTGTATGTACCTCACATGTGGTAGAATTGACAATAAACCTGACTTTGACTAATAGTTGCAAAAATGTACTTCTGCTCGACAAATCTCTCAATATCTTCGGTGATGTACAACACCAACAGAAAAAACTACATTAAAAGACCGACGATATGGAGATGTGACAGCACCGCATCTTAACATGGGCATGAATTTTCTTTGGGAAACCTTTTGTCAAGCACTACATCACTGTTTCTTTCACAGATAGTCATTAAACTTTAATGTGCTAAACGAAGGCCACATTTTTACACTTCACAAAGACAATAATGACGAAGAACACAACACAGGAACTGGACTGGTCTGCCCACAGAGGTGACCTATCCCGAATACAGAATGTTGTTTCTTATTAAGCTAAAAATGCAACACCATCCCTGTACTTTTTGCACACTTATGCGAGATATGAGATATGTAAAATAATATGTACATAAAATAAAGTAGTTCTAAAATAATATGTATAATAAAAGTAACATACTTTTTTATCCAGCTGTCTGCATATATATTAATGGTTAGTACCATGACTTGGTAATAACCTTTATCCATAACGTAAATATGCATTTTAATCTTGCAGCAGATGTTAGTTTTCTTGAAGTACGTGAATATGTGTGACAGTGTGTGTGTGTGTGTGTGTCTGTGTGTGTGTGTGTGTGTGTGTGTATCCTTCACCACTCCTCTTTGAAAGTTTGATCTTACATATTCCATTAACATTTGGATTCCATATATTGACAGAGAGGATCAAAATCACTGATGTGAAACATGAAAGTACTGGTAAAAAGAAATGTGATGGTTGCAGTGTGTGTAGTTTGGTGATTGCTGTAGTTTGTGGGATGTGTCTTGGTGGTGAAATGTGTTGCGATAAAAAGGACAAATTTGCTAACATAGGACAAACAAACATAAAAAGAAAAGGACTGATAGAAAAGTGTGTGTGTGAGAGAGATCCTTATAAACATGCAAGCATGCACTAATACATCTACAGATGCACATACATATATACAGTATATACACACTTGTACATATTCATACATACACTGAGAGGGAGAGGCACACAAATGTAAATACACTCTTAATAATAATAATAATAATAATAATAATAATAATAAATGACAGAAAAGACATCTACAGCAATAACAACTATAAGACCAATAATAATATTAAAAATCTAAGTGTCATTATTGCTGGTATAACAACTTGAATACTTGATATCACTCACACACACACACACACACACACACACACACACACACACACACACACACACACACACACACACACACACACATATATACACACACACACACACACACACACACACACACACACTACTACTACACACAAATTTACTACCGTACCAGCTTTTCTCTAATTTGAGGATCTCTAGTAGTGAATGGGTTATACCCAGACAGAGGGAAGGATAGTGGCAGAATAGATTGTGTGGGTGATGTGAAAAATAGAACAGAAAAGAGAGTGAGTGGAAGAATATAAGTGGACAGGGAGGAGGTGACATCTGCACTGTCAACTCAAATTATGAACAACGATCACTCTTCTTTTTTTTCTTCCTCTCTTTTACTGACCAACTGCTTCAGGAGGTAAGGAGGTAAGCATGAGACAGATGGCAAAAAGAAGCAAGACAATCAGACATAGGAGATGCAGATGGTTACAGAAAAAAGGGAAAAAAACCACAAAAAAGACCTTTCTCGGAAGAATTTTCACTCCCTCACTATGGCTCACTTCATTTTTTCCCCGCTTTCTTGTTTTCATGTCCAGAGTTTTTTCATTCTTTCTTCCTAATGCTCCCTGCTTCCCATGTGCTTTATGTTGTGTCAGTTTTTCATTTCAAGCTTCACTGCTGAGACCCCAAAGTCATCACTGAATGTATAGAAAGCAAGACAAAGGAACCAAGAGCGAAAGAGACAGATGGGTGGAAAGTTAGTCAAACAATATGAGGAGGGAATAAAAGTGTCAACAAAAACTGTTGGAACAAGGTGGAATTTGAAGTGATTCAGAAGAAGAGACAAGAGTGGTGTGCAGAGATTAATGTGTAAAGGTACACAAATATAGGAGAACAGATGTAATAAGCCACGGCCCATGCGATCAGAAGAAAACAGGCTAGTAAGAGTGGATGTGTTTTAAGTCTCATAGCAGGGAGATGTACAAACATGCCCTCACAGTTCAGGACCATCTCACACACAACTGCATGTGTGTGGGGCTCCAGACTGCGACCATTTAGAATCATTTAGCAACCATGTTTTAGCAAAGTACCACTAAATTGTACAAGGCTCTCCGAAGATTCAAGGCTATACTGTAAATGTTAGATAGGTGAAACCTGAGGCCACGTGACCACAGCATCACACATGCTGATGAAGTAAAAATGCATAATAGGTAACATCTCCTAACGACCCACAGGGGGGATGGGTGGGTTCAGCAATCTGCATATGACTTAAACGTCCCAACAATTTTAAAACCTGAACCTATACCGGAAAAAACCTTTTGGATAAGAACTGAAATGTCCTCAGGAACCAATACTTGAGGACCAGTTGGCGTTTGTTCAAGCTTTTTAGGATGATCATGACCAAGTTGAAATTACAATAAAAATGTAAAGCATTGTGAAGGAGGACCCTGCATGTGGTTGTGGGTTTCATCTAATAGCTTAAAGAATGTCCGTTTCTCAGAAAGTGCACATGTGCAGCTCATCAGAAGTGACACTGCTGTCACAACAATGAAACGTTTACTGAAATACTGAAATACCAAAACATTCTTCATCTTAGTTGTATATCTTATAAATGGCTAAGTAATAAATGCAAAGTTAATCCTGCAGAAGTACCAAACGTTTGTTATATTTTAAAAGGATTTGTTCAATTTGGTGCCTGTGTGGGGAAAAAAATAAAAAAGCTTACTCTGGAATCTTGTTGGAAACACACTAATCCATCAAACCAACTTTTCTACCTCCCAGGTAAAGAAGACCTGCTATAGTGATGCGATAGCAAATAGAGACCTAGGAAAAAATGATCATTAAGTATACCTGGTGTACCTAATAAAGTGACTGGTGAGTGTATATAAGTATATATGACAAACTATTTAGTCCATCATGATCATTTTAGATACAGTAATTTAGGCAGGTATCAAAGTGTAAGTGTGTGTGTGTGTGTGTGCGTGCGTGCGTGTGTGTGTGTGTAAGACGGTGTAATATTAAGGGTAAGCACTAAGGCTGGGTGCTGACACAATGAATTGCACTAAGATGCCCATTACCAATGACCTTTTCTACTAACACAAAATTCTACCTGGTAACATGGATTTGGGGTTGTGTTAAGAGGTGATATTTGTCCAACTTCCCCTGACTGATACCATACTGGCATGGATACAGTATTTCTTTTTCTACTTTTTCAACTTTTTCTATTGGCCTTACTTTAAAAGCCAGGACGCTCTGCGTCAACCTACACAAGAATAATACCAAATTTGCCTTCATATTTAACAGTTTGAAAGCCAAATCAGATATTCAAAACAAATAAAAAAAAGTGCCATGAACTTAATGAGAATGTAAATATGTTTGTTTTTTTTTGTTTGTTTTTTTTTTAAATGTTCATGGACTAATCCAGTCTTAGAGTATTTTATTTCCTTGTTTGCTTATTGTTGATCTATGGTTTAGTATTATATGTCACAGAGTAATTAATGACCAGAGACTATTGATACAGAATTACATCTATATCAACATTTAAAATGTAATGCACATAATTCATTTTGAGTAGCAGAGTCAATCTGACCTTGCTCTACAAAACTTATAACTAAATGTCCTTCTCAGGTCAAAAATATATCATCCAACAGCATTAATAAAAAAGACACAAAATATATAAAACATCAGATGTAAAAACAAATAAATGTGAACAGTTGCTTTACAGAAACACAAAGATTACGTACTTTTTCCAGGAGGGGTAGCCAGGCGGTAACAAGGTGCAGATTTTTGAGGCAAAGCCAGTCACCATTTCGAGAACATTCTCTGAGTGTAGCTAAGGCCAAATCAGCCTGTCCCTGACCCATGGAGATCTAGACAGACAGGGAGAGTGGAGGAGGTAGGGGTGAGAAACTGAATCAGTGGAATGGAAAATTACTATCCCTCACAAGTTAGTGGCTTAAAATCTGATTCAATATTTTAATTCATTTTCCTCCTCAGTGAGAGAAACAACACCTGAAAGGAGAGTGGTGAACCACCATCTTCAAAGAAGAAATGTGGTTGGACAAAGAAAGTCTTAAATGATCATGCACGGCAATCACGTAAACGTTTGAGAAGATCAAATCAAAGAACATCAACATTCAAGCTCATAATAACCTTTAAGAGTGAAAGCACGCGGTTCTGATTGCACACTGTAAAGAGAACTCAGACGTAACCTTCTCCATCCTCGGTCCTGCCTTTGTAATGTCTGCAGCATGTGGTTCTGAATGGTCTTGTTAAAAAAATGCCTGTATGCATGAATGCCCCCCCCAAAATAATAATAAAAAAAAAAAAAAATCACAAAAGTATTATCTTGACCTCAGTATGTACTCTCAAATGTCCAAATTCCCTTCTACCTTAACGCTGCCATCACATTTTGCTGGAGGCACTGACAGTCCCTTACCATTGCAGACCCTTGCTGATAACAGTTTGGTAGGTCTTTTTCAGTCTGTATTTTCATACTGGAGCATGTGGTGTCCCTTCCTTGTAAAAAAGATCCAGAATAATTATTAGCCTGACCACGAGGCACATTTCCAACGTGTGACGGTTATTACCCCTCATCCCTATCATTTTTATTTTGTTAAAAGCCTAAAATGCAAAATGGATTATTAGTAACAAAGGACATTCAAGTGATAAGACAAAAAGAATAAATGTTAAATTCAACTGCCCAAGTAAATGAAGAACTTACTACTTTCCTTTTAATATTAGTATTTGTGATGCCATCCAAACGTTTTTTTTGATTTGAGGTGAAAAAGTACATGTAGTTATCTCCTGCCAAAACCAATTTAAAACAAAATTATATAAAAACTGTGATAAATATTCTTAACTTAATCTTGGAAATTTGGTTTTGTAATGAAAAAGCTATTGTCTCGTTTTAATTTTGACATTAGGATTGTAGAAATTTATTTAAATTATAGTTCTCCAAGTTCTTTCCCATTCGGGAAACTGATGAACTCTGCAGATGCAAAATTATAACAAGATGTGCTTCATAAATGTGTCACAAGAACACTTTAGATTTTTTCCCCGTTGAGCTGCATTTCTGACCAGCTGTGGTGATTGTCATGCCCTTGCACTTATTCATCTGATATGACTGCTACGCTTCTACTCCTTTGGTCACTACCTCATGGTAGTTGTCCCTGCCAACGGTTTCTGCTGCTAGTTCTGCAAGCTCTTGGGATGGGTCTGCCCCTGGAGAGATGATGATTAACACCGGCTCCCACTCCATTGTCTCAGCGTACAGGCGCCGCAGATTCAGAGGGGGCGGGGAAAGCTCTCTCATACCTGAAGAAAGGAGGAGAAAGAGATGAGACAACAATGGAGGACTGTGATAGATTGATTTGTAAAATGTCTTACAGACTTCTTTTGTCGTTAGAGGGATATTTTCCTAATGTGGAAACCGGTAAACCTATATACAGGATCATGTCTCAATGATTCATTACAGTATATTAAAAGTCAAAGTACATTGATATACTGCTCATACAGGGTGCCAGGGGGACAAACAGAGGTTAGACATGAATAAAAAACAAGAACAGCTACTAAATACAGTAGTAGTGATGAAGGTAGCGCATCACTGATGAGGCAGACACTGGTAGTGGCAGAAAGAGGAAGGGCAAGAATAAAGAGTTAGACAGAGCCCTAGGAGGATAGGCGAGGAGAGAAAATAGAGAGAGGGTGATGATGGAGAAAAGGAAAGATGGCACAAGAGGAAGAAAAGAGTGAGAAAGATTGGAAGGGTGAAAATCGCATTGCATATTGAGTGTTAGGTATGCACTAGAAATAACATCACATAGCAAAATAATATCTTGTCAGCCCCCTGGTGTTGAGAGGCCAGGCTCTGCTGCATGAGCCCAAGTCTGTGACTGCGCTTGCATCATTTTAGTAAGGCTTTAATCCTGCTGTAATATATTGATTTGCATATGAGATACAAGTTAATAGCGACACACAAGTCACACAACACCAGCGGCTATGTGAAGAGATTCCTAAGGGATGCTGCTTGTGAATCTATCAGCGGATATGTTCTTCACACACACTCCACAGTGTACACACACACACTTGCACACAGTGTAGTCCTCCCTGGTTGAGACAAACATCCCAGTCTGAACATTCTTCTGGTGTCTCCTGCCAAATGCAGTGTACTACACTGAAGCACACATACATGCATGCACACAAGGTCTCGATGAAGCGCATCTCAGAAAGACCTTTGTGCATCGCCATGGCAACACTTGGAAAAACAGGCATCTGACCACATGACATGCAGTGTCTGTCTGGAGAAAATATTAAAAAAAAGAAGGTAATTTCCATAATGTGTTCATGGACAGATATATATATATATATATATATATGTAATTGCCACTGATATGGGCTGAGTGATAATCAGTATTCGCGCCGCAGACTGGCATCCTCTGCCTGCGCGTGGCAAACATCACTTTGGCCTTTGTAACGCAATCAGGAATCATGGGAAAGATGGAATTTAAAGATGATAGTGCCACTTTCCTTGTGGCTCAAACATTACTGCAGAGGGTAGGACTGAGAAAACATGAGGGCACCCACAACACTGAACATAATGAGCTTCCAGTAGTCTAAAGTCAGTCTTTTTTAAGCTCTCTATCAAAATTATTGTATATGTAAGTGCAAAAGATTTAGCATTTTTTAAGAAATGCTGCATGAGTGTGTGTGTGTGTGTTTTGTTCACTCAGGCATGCCCGTGTGTGCGAGCAGTGCCCAGCCCTGGAATGGAGGGATTGAATGAGATTAGTTGTAAGAGGATTACAGACCATGCCTCATTAGCATACTGATTCACTGCCAAAAACACATACACACAAAATCTTCTTCTTGCATGTTTTATTTTTTTCCATCTGTCTCGCATATTCCTCATTCAGATCCACATGCAATCCCACCCATCTCATGTGTTGTACACACATTTAGTGAGTGAGTTCACCAGGGGTTCAAGGAGTGCAAGAACCTTGTTTACTTCACAATTGTGGTTTATTACAATGGCACGAAAGCAAACAAGAAAAGGGACAAAACAAATGTCATTTACATTTTTATAGGACGTGACACACTGAATAACTAAATTATGTGAGAGAGCCACAGCCTATGAAGTAAAAACATATACAGTATGTAGCATCCACAAAAACAGAAACAAACAGACACTAAAATACAAATAAACACAGATTTAAGCAACACAATACTGGTACCATTATTACAAACAAGAGCACTGGTGACACCAATCTTTTTGGAAATCATGGACAACTGAATTTAGCTGTACTCACTTTAGATTTTTTTCACCTTACAGGTGCAATGGGCTGAGTACAGGAAGGTACTCAAGTCAAATAATAAAACATTTTAAAGAAAAAATAAATAATGGGTTTGTCGGCATACCTATATTGATGAATTGCACATTTTGCTGCACAAACCTTAAACTGATCGTATCGCTGCAATAATTGCCCAATTACTTACAATATGGGAGTTTGAGCTTTGCACAATATTTTTCAACAACCAAGACTTTTGTCAAAAGTTACAGTTCCAGCAAAAGGTGATATTGTAGTTTAGAATCAGCATGATTCAATGTATATTTGTTTTTAAATGCCAAATTACTATAGGAGGCCAGTTTGGTCTAATATATGTTCGGCGGGGGAGTTTCTTTTAATCCCAATTGCTACGACCACGGTGTACGTAAAAAAAAAAAAAAAAAAAAACTTAAAAAAAAATCAATATCTACCATCTATTGTTTACGTGTTTTTTCTTCTTCTGTTTATTCTTTTGCTGCATTCCTTTTTTTCATAAGGTTTTATGCTGCTGGCCATTTGCGAACAGCAAAGATTGTGCATTACCGCCACCTCGTGGTGGCCCTGCTATTTTTTCCAGTCAAAGTTCTTGTGAGGTGCTGCAGTGTAACAGAGACGCGCCGGCTGAAGGGGCTGAGAAGACGCTCGGCCCTGTTAGAGGATCCTGTCTGGCAGATTTACCCTGAAATCCTGCTAGTGGAAACGCGCCTAAAGACGACACATAAAGGTTATTGGTTCCGATCTCAGTTGAGGTGTCTCTGAGTGAGTTTGTTTTGGGTGCTCAATACATTAACATTAGATTTCTCTCAAACCATTCAGAGGCTAAGCGTGTTTCACATATGAAGGGTGAAATGTCTGCAAAGACAAAAGAAGTCCTGGCTGGATGGCCCTGTTTCAAGACTAAACAAATAAATGGATGTTTATTGCTATAACTGGAGTTTTAAATGAGTGTTTGTATCCTGAGTTTACATGCTGGCTAGTGCATTATGAAGGTATTGTTGTTGAAGGGAAATTTCACTAACTACAGCACTAAATAACTGGTATGCTAATCTTTTAATTAGAGGGTCATGAGTCTGAGTCTGCTCCGCATGAGTCTGCTCCACATGGGGCAGTTTCAGATATTAATGCAGCACAAACATGGAGACACAAGGAACATATGGAGAATTAAAAAAAAAATGTCCTGATATATTTCTATTATCAATTGTACAAAAATGGATTAGATTGTTTTTCTTTTCTTGTTCATCATCTAGTGGTATAAGAACAGGATCATTAGCACTATGTACTAAATGAATAATGTCGTATACAGTATTTACTGCACAGTTGTATTGCAGTCATGTTTAATATGCACTATCCCAACATGAAAGTGATTATCCTAAAGCATATCTGGAACTTCGACCATGACCGCCGCAGACTGGTCAGCTGGGTGATGGAAATTTTCCCTGAAGCAGCACACCCTGTATTTTAAGCATATGTCTTCTATGTTTTTTCTAAATCAGCTTGTAATAGTAGCGTCGTGCGCAGTTTCGAATACAGCCCCACTCAAGGAGTGTATATTTTAGTTTCAAGCAATTAGTATTTTGAACATATTAATAAAATAAAGCTATACATTACAGTTGATTTTCTGATTTTCTGTCCGGTCATCTTATTTTGGAGTTGCAGCAGACACGGGCAATTCATTTAGTAGCCGTTTCTGCTGTACCTGCATATGTGCACAACACAAACTGAATGTGTTTTGAAGCTATTGTAATTTTTGTTAGTTGGGAATAAAAAGAGCAAAATTTACTATAATTCGTGGAAATCTGTAAGGATCCATATTTGATCAGTAAACGGGACTGACGGGAGACTGTGGCTTCGTGAAACTTTGACAGAAACAGGCACAGGACTGGACACAGAGTCGGCACTGCCACATAACTAAATGGGAAAGGGCTCCTCATTTTGCACATACATTCTGTGATAAACTATCATTCATGTCTGTAGATCAAATTAAGTATTTGACAAAACAATCTCAGCTAAGGGTCAACTTAATCAGTTGCTTAGGATTTGGTCATTTCAGCCAAATCGCAGGTCCTTACCAGCAAATGGACTTGCTTATTTGTGGGAATGTGATGTTTAAAATGTTAGACATTTCAAAGACTTCAAGAAGTCATCATCCCCGTGGCTTTGAGAAGTGTGACATTTTTATAATTGACCTTGGTAAAAACAACCCTGAGCTTGACCATGTGTATCATCATTAGCACAGTGGGCGGGCATTTGATGAAATCAAGTGCTACACGATTACGGGCAGCCTCCACAGAGACAATCCCACTGATTCTCACCGGTATTTACTGTTATTTCACCGATTTCCATGGCTTCAAAAGCTTGCAGAGCGCACTTATAGGTGGTAGATTTGTAAGCTGAACATCCGGAGTTTGAATAGTTTTACAGTGTGCTATCAGGAGAGGACAATTTAATTGAAGGCGTTTTATCAAAATTAATGATCTGATGACAAAACACAATGAAGGGAATAACTGCTACATCCCCAGTTACTAATCTTGCGTGGTAAAAAGCAACTGTTTGCAAACATGCATGAGAAGTAGAAATAAAAAATGTGTGGAATGATGGAAAGATGAAGCCTGTGTGAACTAAAACCTCTGGAAAAAAAAAAGAAAAAAAAAGAGAAAGCAAATGAATTGACACGGGCTTCAGATTCAGCTCCAAAACGTTCTATGTAAAAACAGCACAAATGCGCAGTGGCCTTTGATCTCAGTGGGGAGCGTGTCAATCTGATGATCTAAAGATTGTGACTTTAAGCCTCCCACAGCCCAGTTGTTTGAACGGCAAATTGGAAAATAATGGTGTTTATAAAAACTCCATAAGAAGGGGTTTTATCAAAACATTACCAGCAGATGGAGGCTGGTGTAAGATTACTGTTTGTAGGTTTATGAAGAAACACACTGTGCATGAGTGGTTTTTATCTAATTTTCTTAGCAAATGATGCACTGTAAATGTTGTGTTATGCAAACTGCTGAAAAGGGTGACATCATCGTTTATGCACGACATATACGGCAACCTATTATTCCCCAAATGAGATTAAATGAGAACCTGGAGTTGGATAGCCTACAATTTATTATGCAAAAATAACATTATAATGGCAAAGGTTCATCGTAGGCAATGATTGTTGTAAATGTACCATCTTTTACAGTGATACACGTTTGTATTTTCTTTTACTACATGGCAAACAAAGTCCTCTGGAGAACTGTGTTCAAACACACACACTTTGATGTCTGTCTGAGAGGCAGTCCTCTGCGTTTGGCAGGCTGCTGTTACACACATGGACTGTAAGGGTTTGTCTAGCTGTGCTGCAAGTGAGTCACCAAACTCCGTGTCAGAATCCAGTCTCGAGTCCCCAGTGTTCTAGTCAGAGTTATTAAAGAAAAATCTGAGTTGAGTCCAAGTCCAGTCCAATCCAAATGACACAGCTGCCAGTTTTTTATATTTTATTTTAGCATTTACTTCTTTGAGTGAATTCTTTCTAGATGATGTTTGAAGCTGGAAGTTACAGTTGGAACATTTGGCAGTGGACTTTTTACCACCACACAAAAAGTCAGTAAGCCTGTTATCTAGCATGTCCTTTATTTCTATTTTATTCTAAATGGCAGCTAGAGATGAAATTACATATCTGGTTATGCATCACAGACATGCAGAGGAGGTCAAAACAGTATTCCAGAGTGATGCGGTTCATGCAGCAAGACAGGGGGCCAGATGCTGAGCAGCTATTCCTTTTTCATTTTGTCAAAAATGTGAGAAGGTCATGTACGCTTTTATCAGTGTCTTTTGTCACCCTTTTACCAATTATGCCACTAGTCTCATAGCTGACTACAAGCCTGAAGGCCAGCGTTCATTAATTTTTCAGCAAGGTAGCCAAATTTATTCCTGTGGTAGACTTGTTTTCTGACACACATAATGCCTTTGCTCATTTGAGTGAATGAACGCTACTCGTTGCTTCTGTTACTTGAGCTTGTGGTTTCTTTATTTTTTTTATTTTCACCGCAGCCGACAACTCATTTTATAAATGTAAAATAAATCGGCTATCATTGCGACTCAAGACGATTCAACAGCACATAACAATTGAACACAATGGAAACCTTGGGGGTTCCTCTTGCTGACGCTTTTGAAGGACTTTCTCTGTAACTCCTGCTCAGTGTCTCTTCACAAAGGATAGGCATGAAAGTTATCAAAATACCTGATACAGAGAACGACCCCAACCTTTTACTGTTTGCAGCTGCATGTATTCACCAGAATAAACTTTTTGTTTGTCTAGTTTGACTCCCTCTATGCTGAAACATGCTGTGGAAATCTCTACAATAAATAGCTCTCAGCTTGTATCATATAAGGGTCAGGGCCATTGTGGAGAAGATAAAGAAATGTAATAAACATTTGACCTTTCAAGACAGTTTACTTTGACCTCTTCCTTTACCTGTTTCTACTGGAATAAGATGGCCATTTAAGATTGACGCTAAGGTGAATGAAGGCAGGTTTAGGTGAAGTAAAATGAGTTACGTATTTAATTGAGATCTATCCATCCATCCATCATCTATACCCGCTTTATCTGTTTCCGGGTCACGGGGGTCTGTCGGAGCCTATCCCGACGCATAGTAGGCGAAAGGCAGGGGTACACCCTGGACAGGTCACCAGTCTGTCGCAGGGCCACATACAAGACAGACAACCAATCACACTCACATTCACACCTACGGGCAATTTAGTATGATCTATTAACCTACCCTGCATGTTTTTGGACTGTGGGAGGAAGCCGGAGTACCCGGAGGAACCCATGCAAGCACGGGGAGAACATGCAAACTCCACACAGAAAGACCCACCGGGCCGGGAATCGAACCAAGAACCTTCTTGCTGTGAGGCAACAGTGCTAACCACTAAGCCATAATTGAGATCTATTTAATTGTAAAGTGCATATTCTGCATGGATGCCCGTCTTCTTTACAATGTCAGGCTGTTAAAGCATGCAACTCATGCTCATCTGTGATGCATATAATACGTCCCCTACTTTGATTATTAAGAAAACTTTATTAAGAAAATATCTTTGTGTTATTTTACACAGATCTCAAAACCTGGTTAGAAGTTTCACTGGACACTAAATACAAGCCTCGCAGAAAGTCCAGTCAGAGCAAACAATGTTGACATTTTACACTGAATTATCAGAGTCCTTAAATAACAGTAAAGTAATCACTTTCTAGACATCCTAACTATATTTGTGTGATCAGGGTAAGCTTGTATACATACATGTAAAGGAGAACAGCCAGCAGGACTTGTGTATGTGTTTGTGTATGTAGAATTTACACAAGGACAGTAGTATTTTTCTAGTGATAAGAAACACATAAAAAAGAAAAGACAATAAAAACACAAAAACAGCATAGCTGAAGCAGAAAAATGGCTGATTTCCTAAAAAAAAAAAAAAACAACTTGCCTCCTGTCGATTACAGAGAAGACAGCGTGAATTAGCTAAATAAATCATTCCTCTACAGTATTAACCAGAATCACCACCAAGAGAATTAAAGGATAAAGGAGGATCATACATTCATACTGTTAATATCCCATTACTAATCACATCAACTTAATTTCACTTTCATTCTGAAAGTCACAATTATCTTGCCAAGATAAATGAAACATATCAGTTAAGAATATGTCATCATATATTATTGTCTTATCACCATAACATTTTGGTTTAAGCTTTCTTTACTAAACATAGAGGGACAGAGCAAGGATTTCCAGAATGCAGTGTCATACAGGCTGCAGGTGGAGATCGTACTTCTTGTTAAGGAGAGATGCTGTTATCCATGTTGGATTGAACTGTCAGATTCATATTTCTGTCTGTGCATCTACCAAAAGAGTTCACTTGTGTTATTTTTTTTATATCTCACCATCAACCATTACAATTGCTGCATGTGCCATCTTTAGCTCAGTACAACACCCCAGTGCATTCATGGTGATCCCTGGAGACCCTAATAATATGTCTTACTTTTCAGCTTTACCTAAACATAGATAGTCCAGTGGCAACCTGTGACCTAAAGAACTCTGAGGCCTGGACAGGAAAAGAGCTTGTCTGCAAGAAGGGACAAAGAAGACTGGACTTTTTATGGAAGATTAAGACCTTCAGCATATCCAGCAACATGTTTCATATCTTGTATATGTCTGTGGAATTTTCTTTTCAGTTATCTGTTCGGACAGCAGCATCAGAGCCAGTGACTCTAAGAAACTGAGTGAACTGATAAATAAGGCTGGCTCGGTGGTGAGGGCAGCTCTGGAGGCTCCTAGTACTGATTGTCAAAAAAGGAATATTGCATACGCACACAGCGTACAGAACATACTGATAATATAACAGTGTGCTCTCTGTCAGAGGGTTCTACAGCCTTTTTTTTGCAAAAAGGATCAGTTCAGAAAGTCATTCTTGCTGACTGCAATAACCTTATACAACGACTCTCCACAATGACCGTTGTTGTTTGTATTTGACTATTTACGGTTCAAAAATATGCCCTACCAGCCAAATGTCCGGGCATATTTTTCAAATCATTGGTATAGGAAAGAGTGTCCAAACTTTTCCCTGGGAGTGTACCTCAAGAATCTTAAATTCCTTAGCTACAAATAAATGTCACTCAATCCAAAAAGATGTGAGGATATTCATACAAATTTTTCTTTATGTAGCCAATGGTAATTCCATGAAGTGTATGTGTTTTCCACCAAGAAGAAGCTAAATATATTCTTTTTTATGTGTACGGTAACAAATTCAATTTCAACAAAGATAAATATAATAAAAGAATTAAAATTACAAAAAGAAAATCTTACCCAGAGCTTGGCAAGCAAAGGAGGTCATGGCACTCTGCAGCCGGTCGGGTCTGACTGCCTGCACCAATAAAAGCTAAATGAAAAAAAAGAACAGAGATCAAGGTTAAATTCAGGGGGAAAAATCCAAAAGTGTTCCATAATACTTGACAGACAAAAGCTCTTACTCACTTATGTCAAAATAGTATATCATATTAACCTAATAACCATTTGGCTTCCATATATAAGTTGCATAATTACACACTAAATATCAAAATAACAAAGGCCTTGTAATGTCCTTTTTATAAAACTTTAAAGCACACAACATACGATGTAGATAAGTGCGTCATTGTTTTCACCATCAAGTGCGAATTCCTAACTTTAACGGTGTCCTCTGTCATGAACATCTTTAGTACTAAGATAAGGTAACTCTTCACATCAAACCTCAAGGGTGGAATTCTATTTAATCTTCTGTTGTTATCAAAAACTCTCACTTTAAAGAGAAATACCAGCGTTAAATCAACTGCAAGTTCATTATTAGATATCAATGATTGTAAAATTTCATTAGGGACCTAAACTACATGAATTTAAGCAGTCTTGAGTTAATTGGAAAATACGTTTGGCATAAATTGGACATTAATGTTAGGCCAGAGGGCAACTAACCATCATTTTAAGTCTCTGACAGGAACTGAAAAAAATCCATAGACCTGTCATAAAAAGCTGAGTTCTGATCCATTTCTATAGAAAAAGTGGTCACAACCTCCCCTCCCGATTTTGCTTCTATTGACAGCAGTATGGCTGACGATTGGTAGAAGATTGGTACAGACTTAACATGGTGTATTTTTAATACTGTACTTATACCTGTTTTATATACTTTCTGTACACTCACAAAGTTAAAATGCACTTAGTCTGTCTGCACTAACCCTATTGACACATCACTTTAGTGGAACGATTTTTGTCCGAGGATTAAATAGCAACTTACCTACTGACGTTGATGAGTTGCTCTGTGGGCTAACATTGATGGCCATTATACTGCAAACATTCTGTTCTAACTTAGATTCACATAGTTTTGATCCCCAACAAGTTAACACTCAATCATGTGCAATGACAGACCTAGGGTGGACTTAACTCTGGAATGTTACCTATAAAAAACAATAGATGTCCTGGACTTGTTACTGAGGACATAAGATGGTACGCTGAACGGAGATGCCCCTTCCAAACTCCCCAGCAGGTCCTTTTAGGTTTTCCAAAGACCTCCCATTTTTTTTGTTCATTCATTCGTTCATTAATTCATTTCACTGTCTCTAGATGTGTATAATTGGAATTGATCTATTGCAGAAGTTTAAAATATTAAATGTACAAAACCATCGATGAGCACTGTAAAATATGACACTTAACACTATTCATTATTGAATTTAGTAATTGATTACAAGAGAGATTTCTGGAAAATATTTGAATTCTATTCAATGCTTTGTTTTTGTACAAAAATTGAGACGTAGGAATCATATGGAAGTACTATCAAAACTTTAACTGAATAAATGATAATAACGAATTTTTCATAGATTAATAAACAAACCGGCAGACCTGTTGGAAGAGAAGAATCTTTTTGGCAATGGAGGGTGGAATCTCCTGTTCGCACTGTGAGCTTTGCAAGAAGGACAGCCAAAGGTCTGAGTCACTCAAACACAGCGTCTGGTAGAGAGCAGGGAATGTACTCTGCAAAAGATAGATAGATAGATGGATGGATGGATGGATGGATGGATGGATGGATGGACGGACGGACGGACGGACGGACGGACGGACGGACGGACGGACGGACAGACAGACAGACAGACAGATAGATAGATAGATAGATAGATAGATAGATAGATAGATAGATAGATAGATAGATAGATAGATAGATAGATAGATAGATAGATAGATAGATAGATAGATAGATAGATAGATAGATAGATAGATAGATACATTTGCTCGCATAAGCCACTGCATTTGCAACTGTTGATATAATAATTATAACTTTTGATTTTTGGAAGAACATGTATCATCTGGTCAGATTGCTTACTTTTAAAACAGCCAGGCCGCCATGCCTCTCCTGATCTATCCAAGAAGGGAACTCCTGATGAGAGGGGAGAGCTGTTAGTCCAAGTCAGAAAAGCATGTTGATTCTCGTTTCACTGAAAAAAATGTGCTCTTACCTCTTTCTTAAACACTTCTCCAATCATGGAGCCAATGAAAACGTCCCATTCCTACACCAACAACAGCAAGAAGGATGACATTTATCAAGTTCAATGATAACATTTATACAATAAGTTCATCTTGTTGATAAACTAAAAAAGGAGACTTTCAGCAAAATTACTCACATTCTCTTGGAAAAGTTCCGGGTGCATCCCTTTCACAAAATGCATTGCAAACATCAACTGATCAGCCTGAGACAGATGAGAGAAATTTATGTGAACAGCTGATGACGAAAAAAATCATGTCTTCAAACATAGTCGCAAAGCATTTCGTATATAAAAGTATATTTTGTTCCGTTCAAAAATAAACAAAAAAAACAAACAAAAAAAACCAGATCAAAGGTATGTGTATCTACGTTTAAAACACAAAACAAAAAAAAGTCTAAAATCATGATAAGCAGGCCAGTAAAATGTTGCTGGAACTGGACAAACAAGCCTCGGTGACTTCAAACACAGCACAGGCTACATCAACAAATTAAAAACCAGACCACCCCTCTGCTCGGAGCGAGGAAGACTAAGGAGCGAATGTGACATCAGGCTCTCATAGTAGGAGGAACCTCCTCCTCCTGGGAGCAGACGTCACCTTCTGTCTGCCTTCATGCGAAAGTGCTCCTGGAAACAGCGCATAGGGGTGTGTTCCCATAGTGACATACCTTACTACGTTTTCTTTTGGTACCTCACTATGGGATGTACGGTTTCCCATACTGCCATAAAAGCTTACCTTAAGGACCGATTGAGAACAACCAAGCCATTTCTACAGGCGCGGACCTCACAGGCACCGTGACATCCAATCTGTAAAATCTGGTGAACGTGTGAGGCGTTCCCCAGATGGCTGCCGCCCATACATCATCCACAGAAACGCCCTGAAAAACCGCCCATGACGAGACCATACCACGAGTGGAATGAGCGTGCAGGCTGGCGTGGGCTCTCAATGCCTTGCCATCATTATAAGCCATGGCCCCCACAATTCAACGTGACGGACGTTGTTTGGTTATAGGTTTACCAGTGTGTGGAGAAGCCCACGGCCCGACAGCTGCTCCAATTTTCCTGAAATCAGCTGTCCTTTCCACATAAATGCGTAGTGCCCGCTCATGGCACAACGTGTGAAGCCTTTCATGCTCAGGTGAGGAGAATGGCAGAGGAGAAAACACTGACAGCTCAGTTGGCTGGTATGGCAAGGCTTGTGCACTGGTGTGTGCTTTTGAAACACAGGTGTACCTCCACAGACTTTCTGCAGGTTCCCTTTTTCTCCTCTTGCACTGGCTGTGAACGGGGCGCGCCGACACAGCCTCTGCACACCTTTTCTTCAACCTAGTACAAACTCCTGAGAACTTTGAAAGGAACAGAGTGTTTCTGGAAGGGGAGGGGGCATTTTTGCATTTAGCCACGGCCTGGGCTGAATAAGCCTTTCAGGTCCACGGGCATGTTGAGGAGTTGAGTCTTCTCTTTCTGAGACAGACAGATTCAATCACCTGGTTGTTTCCTGGACAACCATGAGGGCCTTGGCCCGCAGGAAGCCTGGACAGCGGATCTGTGGAGATGCAGGCAGAGGTCTGTCACCATGCACAATTCATCCCACATGCATGAGGTCAGTGAGGCCGACATCTGCTCCTGCAATTCTACCTGATATGGCAGAACCAGGGATGTCACATTTAGGGCTCTCACCGACGAAGCCACCGCCTTATAGCCTTTACTGGTCACCGTAGACTGGAAACTCTTTGGAGGGCAGGCCAGGGCAGCTGAAGTCATGGTGGAGTTATGCGTCAGGTGCACGTGGGACGTCATCAGACGTTCAGCACTTTCTTCCATGTCAGCCCAGTCCAAAGCCAACCCTCCCTGGACGAGGTTATTGGCGGGAAAAGGACTGCTCCAGGACCTGGTCGCTTCCTCTAGGAGCTCAGGAAACACCGGCAGCACCTGCCTGGTAGAACACTTGGCCTCAGGGAGCCTCTTTCCCGAGACACGGTGGTCTCTGTGAGAGCTTCAGGCCACTTAATGCGCAGCTTTGCACCTGCTCTTCTACAAACATTTTGCAGGTCCATCAAGTCTTTAGGTTTGGAAAGCTGTCGCATACATCATCCATGGCCACTGGAAGGACAATAGGCTTGCATTCATGCTTCATGTGAAAGTGCTTCTGGGGGCTGTGCAAAGGGGCGTGTCCCATAGTGAGATACTGAAACAAGAACTTCCCTCACTGTGCCTGCCTCACTGTGTTCATACATTCTAGAATCCGAATCAAAATAACAGAAACAACTCTTAAAAAATGCTTATCCTACTTTCACTCACACAAAAATAAAGAGACTAGAAGTAGTTCTTTCCTTTATGCAGTCTGTCACATTGTTGTGGAGGAATTCTGGCCTTTACTTTTATACCACATTGCCTCAGTTCATTGAGGTTTTTGGGAATTCAAATATACACAGCTGTCTCAAGGTCCTGCCACAGCATTTCACCTGGTTGAGGTCTGGACTTTGACTAGACCATTCCAAAAGCTTGAATCTTTTATTTTTTTATCCATGCTGACATTTTCTGGTAAGCTTTGGCTCATTGTCCTTATCGACCGAGTGTCAGGTGTGTGATGGCTGGCTTCCCATGTGCCTCAAGAATACTGTTATATTTCATCTGTCTATGGGTTTAATCTGTCTACGGGACATTATTTTAGAGGTTTTGTGGTTTGTTCGGATGCAGTTTTACAAATCTTAGTTGTGCTTCCATGATCTGTTTAAACAGACTAGGCTTTCTCCGGGCAGCCCTTCAAAATAAGCCTTAATTGTTTCTTCGCGACCTGTATGATATAGGATGTAGCTCAATATTTTTTTTGTATTTCTCAGAGGCTGCGCAAACTGACATTAGTATGAATTTGCTTTAGTGTAAAATTGCTGCAAATTTGCTGGGACGTGCATGCTTTCCACTCGTGAAGAACATTGCTCAATGTAAAACACTGAACTCCAAATTCTTGGGAAAAGCTTTTGTAACAATTTCCAATTTGTATAGCAACAACTAGTTGTCTAAGACTACGGCTCATGTCTTTTGCTCTTGGCATTGTGTTAACACAACTAAAACCTCCAAACCAGTAGACTGTCAAAATGTCTACTTTTATAGAAGTCACACACCTGTTGGTGCTCAGTTCATCAGGGGCTGATTAGTGGTACCTGACTGCAACGTATCCTCTTAAATTCCTAGCAACCACTAAGAGGATACTAATATTACTACACAGTAGAGATTGAGATTGTATTGGCCTAATACTAAAACCCATGATCCCTATGAGGTTTTTAAATTCTGATCCCCTCTTTTTTCAGCTCTTTTTTTCTTTCATTAAGCTGCCCTAATGTTTTGTCCTCATGCGCTTGTACCTTTTTATCTGTTCATTGAACCATACTCTACACACCTACATCTATACTCTTAAAGGTTATCTCTGCAGCACATGCAGATGTTGACAGAAGCACTAAAAAGGTAGTCCAACATTTTGTCTTTGTTACTTACTGGGCTAATGATGTCTAAAGCATGTTTGTGTTTTGCTGTTGAGTAAATGAAAATGCAATTTGATCATCAGTTAACTACAACTTTGATTGCTTGTAATTCCCATTACCATACAGGGAATACATGCATAAACAAACACATTCTATAAAGGACAAAGAAATAACATTTAATATCTATGATCCGACCGATGCAGTGATGCAGCTGTGCTGTTTAATATTTGACACTTCAGCAGTGTATTAACTGGAGAAGTTATGTTGTAAAAGCCAGTAAGTAAATATGGAGATCTGACTGTGTGTTTTGGTTTAAACACTTGTAAGAAGAGTGTCACAAAGCTGGTTTATATTGTGAAACAAATGTAAATTTCTGTGAATCTGCAGGAGATGAGAACGACGAGCTTCAGTGCCAAGAAAAGCGTCAAAATGAGTTGCAATCTCTCATCCAAAATTTTGCAACCACAAAAACTTACTGAACACGTTTTCAATTTACAGCTACCATATTGAGGTGATTTGGCAGAGTTTTAAGGAATTGGTATTTAAAAATACAGTTCACCGGAGGAACCCGTCACAGTACTACTTAAGACTCTATGGTAAGCAGATGTCCGTCTGAGAAATGGGGGATCCGGCAAGGCTGAGACGAGAAGGTCATGCTGAGGTCCACCAACATCAGTACTACGTTGTTATAAGAATGTCATGTCAGAATGTCATGGTCCTTTTAACTGGCTGACTCGGGGTGTGTGTGTGAGAGAGAGAGAGAGCGTGCATGTGCATGATAAGCGCATAGACAAGAGAAAGCGAGTGTGTTACAGTATCTGAACAAAAGCGCGGCTCTCCTGTGCTGCAGTTTAGCAGATTGGCATGTATGACCAGCTTAACTCCGCTGGATGGGAGGAGGTGGATGCAGCCACTGATGGACCTGCATCATCTCCATCAGAGAGTCAGTGTGAGGGTGCGGGTAAAGGCGGTTCCTCTTTGCATCCATGTCCAGGCCCATACCCACATCCAGGAGTCTCGGCAGTGTTCTTTGACGTTTTCAGCATTACACCAATGTTGATCTTCCTACTGCAGCTTCTGCAATGTCTAGAGCGGCTTCGAGCAGCAGCATTTTTATTGGCAACAACAGGTGATTGTCGACGATACGCTGGTGCGTGGTTTGAATAATTTAGACTATTTTTGGATACAAGTTGTGAATGTTGGCAACACACAAATCATTTGTTGGTGTAAGTCATCTATACGCTATTGAAACGTTCTATATAAATAACTAATATGTTGTGTTATACATTATGTATATGTCAAACCTCCTCACGCTGTCTATATGCCCAAAAGTAGAAAAAGGCATATGTAGTTTAGCGTATACCAGCGTTTCAGAGAAACTTACATATGCCAGCATACACTGGCTAAATCGTCATGGTGTGGCAGGGCCTTTATCAACTGAGGAAAACACTGAAATTACGATGCACAGCTTGTACATTACCTTGAAAAGTGACCGGCAGACGTATTCATACACCATATTCTTCAAGTTGGCCTCCAAAACTGCTATCCTGGCTTCTGTATTCTCTTCTTCCTAAAATGCACACAGAAACTCACAGATTCAGAGTGTTGAAAGGGTATGGATGGTAGACTGGGTGAGATGATGTTTGACAGGAAAAAAGACAGCACCGGCTTTGATATCCCACTCAGGATTTGGAAAATTAGTGCTCTATCTCACCTGTCAGTGTCTGTGTTCCTGTCTGTGTGTGTGTGTGTGTGTGTGTGTGTGTGTGTGTGTGTGTACCCTGCAATAGCAGGCAGTGTTTAGAACTCAGATGGAGAGCAGCAGTGCAATGTTTTCCAGCTCTAGGTCACACTAGGATGAATTTGATTAAGAAAAATGGGCTGAAATAAATCAAACTCACCCCAACTGACATACAGTTTTCATCATGGAATTAAACTCTGTGCATGAAAAATACATTTAGTGAACTTAATATGTTTAATGCGTACATGTATTATCTTGCAACCATGTTATGAATGGTTAATTAGTCAACATTGCAAAAAACAAATGTTCACATTATTTAGCAGTCAAACTTTGGAAGAAAATTAAAATTCATTAACAATAATAATTTTCTGCTGTTTAACTGTGTTAATGACCAAAGATAAGCCTGCAAAATATGGAGGCTCCAATTTATTGTTTTTTTCTTTTTTTTGAAGATGTACTCTATCACATCCTACTGAGTGTGTGAGGGTGTGTGCGTGCGTGTGTGTGTGTTTAAGATTGAGCTGCTGAGTGGCTGCCTGGACAAGAGCAAAAAGGGAGGAAGACTGAATAGTAAACTTAAAATTATGATGGACCGTAACGGGCACGAGTCAGCGATCATTTTGCAATAGTCTGACAATGGTAGAAACGCATGGGAGATTAAATTATGAGTGGTTTGTGCTGGTGGGCCATGTATTGCTCCTGATCAGTTGCCAAGCAACAAGTGAGAGCTTAAGATTTATCATGGTAATGACCAAGCATTAGTTTGTTTTGTTTTTTTTGGTTACTGTTGGTCAGAGCAGGGCCTGATCTTTCCTTTTGCTCTCTAGTTTCTCATGTAAATTCACATTTTTTTGGCAAGAAAGTGTGAACTTTCAATTTACAAAATGTCAAACTATCCTACAATATACTTTGGTCATTTCAAACATTCACATAACATGGTCCTTTTCTTTATCAGTTAAAATTCATTGGCCTTGTTCAGCTAATATGTTATAAAAACTAAGTAGTAAGTTAGTAGATTTGATTAAATAAAGTGTTCTTCATCATTTCATCAAACATACAAACACCAGCATGGTTTACACTTTGAGCATATTTTGGAAAAGGTGGACTGAAATGAATTCCTACTAAATGTCATAAAGAAATATTGGTGTTTAATTAAACAAAACCATTGAGGATCTTCTACTGCTGTTGAAGGTAAAACATGAGGTTATTTTAGTTTATTGTGTGTCCGCCTCAAGCTGTTTTCATCCCAATGCCAAGGCTGTTTATTTTATACAGCATATTTACATGTTTGTTTATGCTTAACTGAAAAAAAGTAAATAATTGTTTAGCAGTATGGAAACGTTCAGCTTATTACAGTTTCAACTCAAGGAGTGTCATAATGATTAGAAACATTATTATGAGGGGAAAAAAAGTTTTAAAACATTGTTATAATGGTCAAGACTTAGAGCAGCATCAGAGGTGTGTGGTATCCAGTTACCTTCTTGGCCTGAAGAGCTCTCTGAAAGAGGCGCAAAAACGAAGCGAGGCTGAAGCGGTACATGTTGTTGATCCTTGACAGGTCTGTGATGACAAAATACATCTTGCTAGCACTCTCTGCAAGGGGTAGGTAGGCATCCCGCTCCTATTATTGAGATGGAGAAAGAAGAGGAAAGACAAGGCAGATAAAGGGAAGATAGGAAAAGAACAAACAAAGATATATGAGGAAAGAACCACGTATGTTGTAGACAGTTACATAAAACACAAGAGTTAAGCGATTGATACAGGGATGTTGTGCAGAAAAGTAGAGCAGGAATGTTTATTTCAAACAAGATGAAATTAGGGAGTAAGAAGGAGGATATACAGCATGCGGTGTGATTGGACAGGAAATGTGAAAATAAAAAAATCAGAAGGTACATAAGAGAAAGACAAAAACAGGAGAGAGATAATGAAAAAAAACAACCAGAAATAACTTAGACAAGTCCATCAGATCTGGGGTAACACTGCACCCCAGAGGATGATTCTGAAATGCATTTTCCATACACATGTGCTGAAGTTTGCAGCAGTATGTACCATGACTTGATCCATGAGTGGATGTAAGGTTTTACATCTGTACAGCCCTACTTGGATGTGTATGTTGCTGCTTCAAACAATGAAGTCTGAAAGTAGGGGTTTCTCCGTATAAATTCATAGTAACAGTAACCCTTTCTGAAATTACTACAACACAAAAGAAGCACAGAGACATAATACAGATAAAATACTGGCTGTGTACTGAAAACCGACCTCGTGTAATTACACCCTGTTGCTTTTTACATTCTTTTTCAACAGGAGGAGTCATACTTAAACCAAACAATACGGAGTATACATAGAAACCAAGGGCTAATATTTGTAACAATTTGCATGAGCATGACATGGGGAGATCCAGCTATGGCGCTGTTAGAAGTTAAGTGCATGGCTATGCTGCATGTTCTGTATCCAGCTCTGGGGAATAAACTTCCTTTCAGTCAAACTACAGTGCATGTTAACTTTTAACACTTCCACTGGGGGAGGAATTATTTAGATCTTTTAATCAAAATTCAAAGCAAAACAATTACTCTTCAGAAAGGAAGGCAAAACAATATTCATTGAATTTTGTTTTTTAAATGTATGCATTCATTTGTGCTACACATCACTAAATCCCACACACTGAACTTTTAGACAAAGGTCAAGATTTGGCCATTTAGTTTATATGATAAAATGTTGTTTTTTTTTGTTTTTTTTATTAATTCATCCACACTTATATTATCTTAATTTTGCAGCTGAGGCCAATTTTAATTACTTTGATACTGCCGAGTAAAATTATAATTTATTATTATAATTTATAATTATAATTTATTATCTAAAGTGCAGTAAAAAGCAAAATAACATTATTTGCCTTCAAATTATGACTGTAGTACAGCTGAAATGAAGTGTAAATGTGCATGTAAATCGCAATTAAGTAGAGGTATCGAGTAAACGCAGCATTTAAAAGGACAAACGCCTATTGCAGAGAAGTCGTGCTTCTTTAAACCAACCTGGAGGTTACTGATCATGTCGGTGTCATTCTTAAATGATCCTCCATTACATTTTGCAATGGCAGTGCAAGAAGGTTTTCAACACTGATATGGTTTTGGACTTCCATTATTGTGTTTCCTGAGATTTCCTTGATTTTCCTGTTTTTGGTCTTGTTTCCTCGCGCTCCTCTGCATTCTGTTTTAGGTTTCTTATTTGCTTTACTGCCTGTTTCAGTTTGAAAATGTGGTTCCTTGAGCACTGACTTTTGTTTTGATTGAAACTTTGTTCTTATCGCTAAACTGTTTTCCTATGCGTCTCATCAGCCCCTTCAAGTTTACATGGTCTTGATGTTCCCCGACTCCCTGACAGTCTGCCTGTTCTGATGCTCTGTCGTGTTTGTGTTTGTTTCATGTTTGCCCCTGTAGCTCCCTTTGCCCCTACTTTATTTTTTTTCTTTTTTTTTTGTTGTTTCTTTTCAGATAAACTGCAGTGCAGTGCTTAAAAGACTTGGTTTATTGCTCCCACCTCCTCCCATAGTTACCTGCATTTGGGTCTTCTGCAACTCCTGAATCACAGCAGCTGAGATGAACCTGATGTTCAATAAGCTTAAGCATGTAGAATTGTAATATTGTCTGCTACCCACCACAGTTGCTATGTTTGTATACAACAACTGTGTGCTTGATATTCTTACGATTTTGAGCTAATTTAACTGAATGTGAGAAACCTGCCTCTCTATAAAGCCTTCGATATTATCCCTCACTTGAATGGTGTGAATGGATAATATTGCATGCATACACCATACCTTTCTCCTTCATTTAGACATGCCTGTGACATGGCAGACATGACGACAAATGTAAAAAATGTAATGGTGGCCAATAAATGTTTCCACTTCCACTTCACTTTTTTCTTTAAAAAAATGGACAAACTGCAATTTTCTTTTTTTTTTTTTTTTTCCAGTTTTTAACACCAGATGATTAAAATGTGCATTTCTTATGTTCTTGCATTCACAACAGATATATTGAACTGTACCTGGTCCAAGGATGCCTGTAGTCTGTGTGACTCCACCAGTGACTCCTGGATCAGGGCACTGCTCGCCTTGGTCTGGTTTAGACTGTCTATCAGCTCCCTGTTCTCAAGAATATTACCTTGGGCTGTAGCCAAAGTCTGACATGGGGAAAAAGACAGACACACAGATGGCTAGGTTGTAATACATAAGTGGCAGAAAAAGAGAAAAGATGCACAGCGAATTTTCATAGTAGATATAAGATCTAGTGATCTTATATTTCTGTCATTTGGTTGAGTCTACCACTGGATAAATGTTGCAAAAGAGAGAAATTATGTCTTTTTTTTTTTTTTTTTTACTGACGATACCTCATATAAGGAATTAATTATTTGTTTAATAATCCTTCAAGGTTTGCCATGACTTTCTCACTCAATTTCATGTCAACCATTCTTTAAAAAGAGGTGAAAAAATGTATTTAATTATATTCAAGTGAAATAGATGAGAAAACTAGTAATGCATGGAACTGTCAAGTCAAATATGCTCTTACAATTCAAGAATAATTACATGTCTAGTATCACTGAGGCACTGACATCTGGCTCTCGGCATCATCTGAGTGTGTGTGTGTGTGTGTGTGTGTGTGTGTGTGTGTGTGTGTGTGTGTGTGTGTGTGTGTGTCAGTGTGTGTGCGCGCGTCCACATTTTCGCCATGCCGTCTTCACACCAGCTGTGTGGCATGTGCGGCGCTTTGGCATTGCAAAACTATTGCATGGCCACAGTGTGCGTTTTCACACCACTTACCTTTCTCTTGCAGCACCAGTAGCTCATACCTACTGCCTGCGAAATATTTTGGCTTTTGTAGTGTCCACAATGACACAGAAGCCACAGAATACATTGCTTCAAAAGGTGAAGAGTGTAGATGTAACAAAATAGCAATAAATTAAGTCTTTAACTCTCTTTTAAGATGATAGAAAAAAGCCCCATAAAAACTGACATCTAAGCCCTTGGTTCCACCAGGAGTGGATGTGCCATGGTAAGGTTATGCAGCGGTTGTGCCCCATGCTCAGTAAGACCACAGGTCACGTCATGAATGTTTCAGAAGCAGAGTGCTTGTGAATGCTGCCTACTCAGCTGTATTGACAAGAGTACAAGTTCACCCAAAGGTTTTGAGAATGTCGTGGTGATCTTACAGAATTACCACGTATATTTCACATCTGTCCGTGCATATCACACAAACTGATGTTGCGCACATGTGACATTCTGAAAATCCAAAGTAACGGCTGAAGTGAAGCTGGCCTTTGAATGGAAAAATAAATTTTCACATTGCCTATTTGTTCCAAGGTCTATCGAGAATGCATGACTGAATCTGCATGACTGAATCATTCAGTCATGAATAAATAATAAAAATAATAATAGTTTTTTTAAATCACCTTTATTCTCTACTTTACTCTACTTTTTGCAGACACTGATGAAGTCAAAAATCTACTTGCATCCACGCAGATGCAGCAATCAAGGCAAATAACAGTTTATATTTTTATATTTTAATTTGTCCTACCACTCTAAAGGTATTTTCAAACAAAACTAAAATGATGTGAAAGCACAATCACGAAAGTCCCCTGGGGCAACCCATTGATTAAGGTGGAGGGGTGTTGCAGGGGGAAAAGCACTCTTCCAGCACCACAGAGACATGAGATCAATAACGAGCAGCGGTGCTTTTGGCTTCGACGGACTACTCTGTCAGACACATTTGGCAGAGAAACTGATAGCAGCACGAGCAAATGCTCCTGCTCAGCCTGCACACATTGTCTTATTCTGTGTACCTCAGAGCAGAACTAAGGATTAGCAAGATCTGCAGCGCAAAGGGAGCTGGGTGAAACGAAAGCTTTGCAGTGATTTTTTTGAAACATTTTAATGAATAAATCTATATAGGAAACGGCTAAACGTATGAGTGTTTGGCATGTCGGCAAACATACCTCTAACAGAGATTCTTCCAGTTGAGCCAACTGGATCTTCTTGTCCTCCTCTTGTTGCAATAATCTTGTTTTCTCTGTCTCCAATTCTGGCTTCTCCTGCTGGATGGTCAAGCCAAGCAACTAACACACGGAAACAAACAGACAAGAGGGGGTGTGGAGTAACAATGCAGAAACACGCCCTACAGACTCTAAATGCAGCATGTAGTCCTGTGCTATTCCACCATTTATTCCCCTCTGCATTAGGCTGACCTGCCAGAGTAGATTGTGTGTGGGTGTTTGTGTTTGAGAGAACAGTCAAAGGAGGTACCTGTCCCCGTAAGCCGGCCCTGGTGGTAGTAAAGTTGACCTCTGTGACTACAGAAGCAGCATCAGGAGGGATGAACGGACTGGGATTCCGCGTTGCGAGGAACAGACGGAACTCCTCATTGTAATCAATAACCTTCTCTCCTATCTGAACCACATATCTAGGACCTGAAAGTGTGGGTGGGTGCACATGAAGAAAGATTAAGTCACTTAACAACATGGGGTATGCTGTTCTTTGTTCAGACTTGTAGCTTCATCATTAAAGGCCACTTAAACGTAGAAAAGAAAGGATTTTATCTTGTCTGAATGTACACTGCAGTATCACCGTGCTTCTCTCTTGTCTCTTTTTTCAATCTTGGTCAACACCACTTTTAAGTGGCCTTTAAAAGATGAAACACAGCCTTTTACATAGTTTCTCTGCCCCCACTCTATCCAATTCAGCCTCTGAATAACAACTGCTTCTCCCTGGATGATTCAGCGCTTTGCAGTATGAATCACCCTCATTTGCACAGGTACATTTATAGTCATTATATAGTCAGTATGCAATTATCTAAACCAAGAATCTAAAATTCCACGAATGGTATGAGACATTTCAAAACCGTCACACAGAAATATATGTATTTTTGAAAGTCTATTTTTTCTTGTTATGATACAGGTTCAAAGAGTTTGCATCACAGACTGCTTCATAAAGGAAAGAGAGAGCAATGCACTATACAGCACATAGAAATAAATATATGTCCACTAAATGCAAAACATTTGAGTCGTCTTCATTTGAAATATATATATATATATATATATATATATATATTTTTTTTTTTTTAAATTGATCGATTTTTATAAACAACTATATTTTAAAAAGTAGTTGTAGCACACAGCTGTCGTCTGTGTATAAAATTAAATAAAAACAGCAGTATATACAATGATCAACTATTCCTCTATCTGAATATTCCTTATGTCACTGCAGAACAATTATGAGCACAGTCTATATTTTTTTCCTGATGCACACTGAGGTAGTGAGAAGTCCTGTGTTTGACCCCAAACATTAAATATTTAATGATAACCTTAATTAAGTTTCATGCAAAGTTTCTCAAAAACACTAGAAAAATAGCTAACAGGGTGTAAAGGGTTAGTATCTGTGGATTTTCTCAGTCCAGCTTTTGACAAGTGGCGTTTGTGCTTGTGAGTTTTCATTCGTACCTTGAGCTATGAGGTCTCTCCTCAGCAGTGGATAAAGCACAGGTTCAACACCGTCCATCTCCTGGATGACGAGGGTTTTACCAAATCTGACTGCCAGTTCCAGAGACGTCATGAAGTTGCTATCCTGTGAAGAGCAGATTCGGACACGCCCAGTTTTGGGTAACATACCACTCTCATATATGTCCTGTATCTGCTGGGTATATACATCTGTTCAGTATATACATCTGTTCAGTTATCAACATAGGGATAGTCACTGATCACTGAACAATCGTAAATAAATGTTTTCAAAATGTACAATTAGATATGGTGAAAAATAAAAAAATAAAAGATTTGCATTATGCTGCCTTTACTTTAGAAACTATTTAGTTAGCTTTTTTTTTAAATTTACTATGACTACCAAAGTCTCAAATATTTGCTTAACTTAATATTAATATTTGCTTAACTTAAAAGAGAAATTAGCCGCTTAATGCCTTAGCAAAACCTTGTCTAATGTATTATAGAAAAACGTCTTTGCAGTTTTTATTGGATTTTATTTTCTTTCCTCAGTTATAAAGTGGTCACTTCTTGTAATTTCTTACTGAATCTGCAGCATTTAATCACTATTGTAACTGAATAAATAACAAAGGTAGTGACTTGCAAGGTAGCAAAAAATCTGTGTGACTAATTTCAAAAGAGGCCCACTCCACAGAAGAGGCTCATACCACTGCTATGAACAGATGTGTACACTTGGAGTCATCAGACATGGAGAAAAAGATCAATGTTACTTCAAAGAAATGTTCACATCACCGACGTAATGGCTTGACATGATTAAATGATCTGAGCAAATTATATTCCACTTGACATGAGTGTGAAAATAAGGTGTGTGTGTGTGTGTGTGTGTGTGTGTGTGTGTGTGTGTGTGTGGTGTGTGTGTGGGGTGTGTTTACCTGCTGGTTGATAACTTCAAGTCTGTTCTCTTTTAGATGTGTGCATAACCACTCAGTAGCTCGGGATGAAGGGTCTATCAGGAATGGACAGGCAACACTCTAAGTGGACAAAAACAAGAAAGCACAACATTTCAGGTTGTTAAGTTGATTTCAGGTAGTTTCACGAAGAAAACTGCTCATTTGCTGGGAAAAAAGGACTTGCAACTGTTCAATCCTGTCACAGTGCGCCCATGCTTTTTGACTGCCATCACTCCTTTCTCAGGCAGAGGAATGACATCCACTAGTCTTGTCTTGTTTCATCTGAGTTTGCTCAAAGATCCTTTATCCCAAAACTATTTGCTAAACGGCTTGTACTCCTTGTACTTGCAATCTCATTCTTTTGTCATTACCCACAATTCATACCCACAGGTAAGGATTAGAACATATAAACAAATGGTAATAAACAGCTTTGCATTTAAATCATATCAGTAGCAAAATAAATAAGCACAGTTCAAAACCATAATATAAGGAAGGTAGAGACATTTCTGAACAAAGTGAAGCAGACTAACACAAAACCATTTAATAAAAAGAACCTGCATCCGCAGGTACATGCAAGGCCTACATACACTGGAACTCAGATACTACAACTTTTGATTTTTTTATAGCATTTTTCTTGTCTGTTGGAAAAAGCAAAGAACTTTCACACAGCAAACAACTTTTACCCATTGACACACGCATTCATATAACACTGTCTTTATCTGTAAAAAGCTTTTCCGTTCAGTATCTTGACCCCTGGGACTTTAGCATGCAGATGCAGCCCTCTGACTGACAGATGCTGAGGTCCAGGTAAGAGAAGATATGAATTCAATCAGTATGGGAATAGGCCTTTGACATCCAAAAAAGGAAAATTCCAGAAAAAACACATTTTGCCTACATATACAAAAATATCAGGATTTTGGAATTACATGTTCTGGACGGAAAACTCAAAGAATGAGTTATTAGGTGACGTTAATAGTCATATACTACTCACATCTATATATGTATTTGTTGAATGAATGAATTTAAGAATGAAAGAATGAATGTTCAGTAATTTCTCACATGATTATCATAACATGTGGCATGGAAAAGAAAAAACAACAACAGCAGTATACTTAAACAAGTACAAGAAAACAAATGTAGGTTATGAGAATGTATGAAGAAACGACTTCTCACCTGTAACTTGAGTGTGTTGATCTGAAGGCAGCAATGGTAGAAACAACACAAAACATGCAAATGGGCGACAGATGAATGGCAACAAATGCAACTTTCTTGGTACTTCTAAGATGGAAACTGTATTGTACTTTGATTTATACTTGAGTGTACAACATAAAGGACAGACCCTTATGTTGTCAAAAAAGCATCATGCTGCCAAAATAGATCTTAGTGACATGGAAGTTGCAAGATGGGACTTCTACAAGGGTCACAGATCATGTTCAGAATTAATTATTTAATTTCATTAACTTGTGTTACAGCAGCAATTATATAAGACTGGTTCATGCAAGAGAGTCTTAACACACACATCCGTAAATCTGAGTGTCCTTGGCCCTCTCATGGATCATGGATACCTGAGAGCTTGGGCTCTAATGGGCTCTGATTTAAAACAAATCAATTTCCTAACTGACTATTCTTTTGCACTCCACTTCCTTTATACATGTCAGTGATAATCAGCAGCTGCTGCTTCAGAAGCTGTGGCTGTTATGTGAAAACTGCTTTTCTTTTCTTTTTTTTTTTAAGAAGAGGGAACTAAAAGCTGATTAAGAAATCTTTGACTAACCTGGAGTATAACCAGCGCATTCTCCATGGAGAGGTCATCTGATGGCAGTCCTTGACTCTTCCAGATCAGCTGCTCACTCTCCGAGCACAAGAACGACCGCAAGTCAAACTCTGATGCAAACACACAGCACAAACGTGGAGGCTTATTTCTGGCTTCCATAATTGCTTATTAAAAAAGAGTTATGAGTGTAATAAACCATCAGATACTGAGGTTGATATTCAATTCACGGTTCGACTGCAGTGTCTGAACTCTGTATATCTTAGGTCTGGTCAACAACCGACATGATGAAAACCAAGTTATGACTTGTGATGGACACATAATATTGATTTGATGCTTATCTCATGACCATTAAAATACATGGAGTGTCAAAACTGTTAAGTATATTAAATGTGATGCTTAATGAGTTAACATGTCGGTTTTAGGTAAACACTTGTAAATAAATCACATGACTGAAAATAATATATAAACAATACATTTTTTTACAACTATTTAACATATTTAACATCCCACTATCATACCTATTTATAAATGCTCATTACTGACAGAGCTCTGAACTGTGTGTGAACAGTGCTATATATATATATATATATATATATATATATATATATATATATATATATATATATATATATATATATATATATATATATATACATATATATACATATACATATATATACATATATATACATATACATATATATACATACACATATATATACATACACATATACATACACATATATGTGTATATATGTATATGTATATGTATGTATATATATGTATATGTATATATATGTATGTATATATATATATATATACATACATACATATACATACATATACATATATATACATATACACATATATATATATATACATACATATATATATATATATATATACATATATATACATATACATATATATACATATACATATACATACATATACATATACATATACATACATATACATATACATACATATACATATACATATACATACATATACATATATATATACATATATATATATATATATATATATATATATATATATATATATACATACATACATACATACATACATATACACCCTGTGCAAATCTTGGTGTTTTGTAACATTTCCTTATACATGGATATGTAATCTCAATGTTAACAATACTGAGAAATTCAAGCAATATAACTAAACAATTCAAACTGAAGAAAACACTTTTCAAGATATTCTGTAAATGTAATTCTACAAAAGTTATATTCTAACTGAAGAAATAGTTTGGACACCCTCACATTTATTGCCACTTAAAATGGCTCAAATCTCACGCAGGTGGATCACACCAGGTGCACATGATTAGTAGATCATTACTCAGCATTTTGAATGAGGCTTGCCCAATTTAAACCTCAGACATTTATTTTGGTGTGCTCCTTACTTTTGAAGTGAGAGTGAGCATCATAGTGAGAGAGAAAGACATTCCACTGTTCGGAAAATAGTCCACAAGTGGAGGGCTTTTAAAACAACTGCCAACATGCCCATGTCTGGTCGTCCCAGCAAGTTCACCCCAAGAGCACACCGCAGGATGCTAAAAGAGGTCACCAAAAACCCTAAAATGTCATCATGAGACCTACAGCAGGTTCAGGCTACTGTTGATGTGAAAGTGCATGCCTCTGCAATTAGAAAGTGACTGCACAAGTTTAACTTTCATGGGAGGTGTGCAAGGAAGAAACCTTCGGTCTCTAAGAGAAACATCAAGGCCAGACTGAAGTTTGCCAGAGAGAATGATGACAAAGACCAGGACTTCTAGAATAATGTCCTTTGGACAGATGAGTCCAGAATTGAATTATCTGGACACCGGAACAGAGGACATGTTTGGCGTAAACCAAAGACAGCCTTCCAGGAAAAGAATCTCATACCAACTGTGAAGCATGGAGGTGGAAGTGTGATGGTTTGGGGCTGCTTTACTGCAGCAGGACCTGGCCAGCTTGCCATCATAGAATCCACCATGAATTCTACTGTGTATCAGAAGGTGCTTGAGGAACATGTGAGACCATCTGTGAGAAAATTAAAGCTGAAGCAGAACAGGACCATGCAACACCACAATGACCCAAAACATACCAGTAAATCAACCAAAGACTGGCTGAAAATGATAAAATGGAGAGTCCTGGACTAGCCCAGTCAAAGACCAGATCTTAATCCCATTGAAATGCTGCGGGGTGACTTAAAACGGGCTCTACATGCAAGAAACCCAGCAAACATCTCAGGGCTGGAGGAATTCTGCATTGATGAGTAAGGAA